>SRPN01000104.1:0-69503 GCA_018360045.1 Claviceps capensis | reverse complement strand
GATCATTCGCATCTCGTACGATATCTCAGGACTATTGATTTGATGTTTCAGGTATTGTCGAGACAGACATCACGTGATGTAATGTGTACATTGTCCCCACATAACAGTTGTGCTGTGTTGTGACAATAGATGCCTGATGGTGACGCAAAGCGCAGAGAAACGATTCCGGATGCTTTGAGACTCATCAGCGGCGCGCGTTTGTCAAGAACGTCTTGTGAATATGCTGATTCGTGTCAGATTTGTTTCCATGCCAGAAAGAAGTCTGCTCCAAATCGATCCGAATAGGGCACATGACAGTGAATCGGGATGGCGATGACTTCGAGGCTCGCCTTTGTGCGACACAAGCACGGGCTTCGTGTTTCAGGTCGCTCCAGCATTGTAGTACGGTCATCATGCTTCGTATTCTCCAAGGCATTCGTGATTCAGAGCTACGAGCGGCAAGGAGCTGTGATTATATTCTTCTCTTTGGGTTCAAATACGGGCCCATCTCTCCCCCCAAAAATGAGTTTTTCTCGCCAGTCCGCCACAATGAGCCGCACCACCCCCGAGATGTTGCGCGATCTGCAACACAGACGCCAGCGCAGTCACTTCCTATCTTTGGTGCATTCCTGCCAGAGAGCTGCCTTGGACAACTCTTTATGTACATATGCTGTACCATTTGCATTCGTACCTTGAGAAAGCCGGTAAGTTCGCGCATGTCCGCACTGTCACTGGAAACGCAACAGTCCCTGCCTCTGTTTGTCTCTCCAGAAAGTCTGTTGCCTCTCAATATACAACGAGCCCCTTGAGTGTGTCACCTTCGGTGATGAAATCCTCCACATCATGAAACCAATTTCATTGCAATGCCCCATTCAGGAGGAGGTCAAGGCGGTCTTCTGAGACGCAGTCCCATGCATCGAGCATCAGTTTTGGCCCGCGCAAATCCAACGACAAGTCAGTTGCAAGAGACAAATCGTGGAGCGCGCCTCGCTGCAGGGACGGACCGTGACGTGGCGTCGAGGTGTCGATTGCCGACCGAGAATTTGAATCGTGGGCGATTTGTTGGCGGTTGTTGGGCTTATTTCGGCGGAGTTGGGAGATTCGGGTTGGAGTGGGCCCTCGTGACTTTGTTTGTGGGCTGTCATTCGTCAATCGCGAGACATCCACGCAAATCAGACGAACCAGGATGAGGCGAATCGCGGACGAACCTCCCGCATATAACTGCCCAACACCCCGGACAAAGCGGCTCGCACTCATCTGTGCGATGCTTGCGGGCTCGACTTATGTTATGCTGAGGCTTCAAGCAGATTTCCGTCTTCGATATCGGTAGTAACCATCGTCTTTGCTAGTCTACCGCGCTGCTGTCGCCCAGGGCCTAGTTGCGGTCGCTTCTCCGGAAGGGCGAACGAAGCAGGTAAGATTGGATCTTTATACACACCTTCTTTGCACTCTTTCTACCGTTCTACGTACTCGAAGCGTGGTGGTTGTGTCTGCTTAGATGCGAACTCGGCTACTTTCTGGTCATCTTGCGTGACCCCAAGCATGTCTCTGCGACTCGCCTCTCCTTGTGTGGTCAAGGCTGTTGCTGCTGGTCACAGGTTGTGGCAAAGTTTTCAGAGAGTCCGCTTCGGATAGCCATGCCTCGGTCTATCACCTTCCCCGGGATTCTATTTGTTTTGCTCTTGTTCTCTCCCACCTTCTACACTTTCTCCGTTCTTCATGTTCATGCACTGGTCGCATTTGGGGGTTTGAATCTTTGTTGCGCTTATCTTCTTCATTTCGTGGCGTTTCCTTGTCGCTAAAACTCGTACTCAACTTTCAGCAACGTCCATGACTCCGGCTTTTGTCACCCGTCATCTGAGACTCTCGTAGCATTGTCTCACAGACACGCCGACGCGACCGAGTTCTTCGGCATCCAAATATATCGTCTGACCCTTTTCCGATGGAAAAGTTCACCAAAGGATGGGTTCAGCATCTCCGGAACACGTCCCGTCAACCGACGCCCCCTCGCAATGTCCACTGTTCGTCCCGAAGTGCCGAGTCCCATTCGAAAGAGCAGCCCTTTGAAACGGGCAAGACTCGCGTTCGTCGCGATGGGTTGAGGCGCTCCACTGCACAAGAAGCTGTGGATAGTGAGGTGGACTTCCAAGACATTGTTCGGCAGGGGAACGATGCCATCAGAGCAGTGTAAGATCTTGCCTTTTGTGGACGCTCCAACTCTGGCAAGACGGCCGAGCAGTGTATGTTAACGAAGCGGGCTGTGTGGTCATCAGGATTTCGAAGACCAACGAATCTCTAGACGCGAAGAATCGTGCAACAACGAGAGAGATACTCTTGCCAGGCAATGCGGAAGTAGGGTGCTCAGCGGAAGACGCCACAGCAAAAGAAGATGCATCGGAGGAAGACACAGAGGGCGAAGACACATCGGATGACAACAAATCTGACGATCTACTTGACCGACAGCAGCAGCACAGTGATAGAATCGAAAGCTTCTGCCGAGGCAATCGTGGCTTGTGCTCCCCGCCTGGATCCATCGACCGGCAACATGGTTCGTCGCCGACCGCCCCGCGCCCCAGCAAGCCCCAGCAAAGTGATCGTAATGATGACTTTCATCGGGGTCTTGAGCAAAAAAACGCGCCAGCCCGGCAACTCTGGAGACCGGACGATAATGGAAAAGGCTCTGTTGCCTCGCGACCTGCCAAGACATCGCAGGCGTGGCGCACTCATCATCGCCCCGAGCGACAAAGGCCACAACATCGACAGCAGAACCGCGCGCACAGCCAGCTACCCATCGATGATGTCCACGCCTCCAAGTGGCCTGCGCCTCCTTCTTTGCCTAAAGTGGTAACAGTTTCGGCTCAGCAGCTCGTTGCGGAAGCCCGGGGTATCTACAGCGGTCTGATGCTACTCGAGTCCAAGTGCATCGAGTGCGACACTCGGGAGTTGCAGACTGACCTGGGTGAAGAGCAATATCACGCATTAATTACTCTCCACCAAGCACTTCTTCACGAACACTTCGACTTTTTCCTGGCCACTCAACATCCAATAGCCAGTGATTCATTGAAATCCCTTGCGACAAAATATGCCATGCCAGCCCGCATGTGGCGGCATGGAATCCACTCCTTCCTGGAATTGTTGCGCGCCAAGCTACCTGAATCGCACGAACACCTTCTTGCCTTCATACACGTTGCGTTTTCTATAATGAGCTTGCTCGTCGAGACAGTGCCCGCCTTCCGCGCGACTTGGATCGAATGCCTGGGCGATCTGGGAAGATATCGCATGGCGATTGAGGACAGCGATGCCCGGAACCGGGAACTTTGGAATAACGTGGCGAAATACTGGTACACGCAGGCATCGGATAACGCTCCAATGACTGGCCGGCTGTATCATCATTTGGCCATCTTAGCGCGGCCAAACGTGCTCGAGCAGCTATTTTTCTATTCCAAGTCTCTCTGTGTCAAGGATCCGTTCTCAAGCACGTGGGATAGTATCTTGACATTCTTCGATCCACTCTTGGATCCCGGGTCTCTCTTCTATCAACGAAGGGATCCTGTACACGCCGCCTTTGTTCGAGTCCATGGTATTCTCTTTTTCGACAAGGGAACGGATCAACTTCAGTCAGCAATGGACCATTTTCTCGGCTCCCTGGAGCACCACATTGTGACGGAGCAGGACAACTGGCTAGAGCCTGGGTAAGTCTCATAAGCAAGCACAAACGTGGTACATACATGGATACCCTTGCACAAATCGACTAACGGCCAGCTACATAGATATCACATGGCAATTTCCTTGAGCTGCCTGCTTCTCGGCTATGGAAACAAATCGAATGTCCTCATGCAAGTCATGTCGCATTCTAGTGGCAACGGCGACGTAGAGAATGGAACATCTCAGGATCATGCTGACGCGGACGCAACCATCGTACGACCAAACCCCGCATTTGATACGGCTATTTCATTCGCCTGCAAGACTTGTGACGTTGTAATGCGATGCGGGGGCGCAAATAACACGCTGGCCTGTTTGCACACCACGTTGGTCTTTTACCTATTTATGCACCAGCGTCCGTCTGCCATGAAACTTTTGGGAAAACATTTCCCATGGAAGCTCCTGTCAATAACCCTCAACCGTCTGCGGTGCATGTGCGACTTCCCTCCCCGCATCGACACCACGGACTTTCCAGGCCCTGAGAAAAGCGAGCTCCCTCATCCACTCCCAGAAGATTATGCAATGCGCGGACTCATCTACACTGAGGGATACTTCCCTTCAGACTGGTTCAACAATGACAAGATCGAGGTTGAGGCGAGATACCTGGAGCCTCCTTCCATAGTCGGCAAGCGACTTGAGCGAATACTCTGGATCGGGCGCATGATTGCTCGTCAGGACAAGTGGCTTCTCTGGGACGAAAAGACCGAGGAGTTTACGGTTACGGCAGAGTACGACTGTGAGCCTTGAATCACATTCGGCCGAAGGGCGATTAACAAGAAGAATACCATACACCAAGAGTCATGGCACGTCGTGACACCAGTCCGGGACAACATGATGCCTACCAAGACACCGATGCTGCACAGCCCTATTGCAAGCAGCGATCAAAGTATGCTGCCGGATGGACGCTCGTCGACGCACAAGCTGCTCCTGCACATGTGAAACACAGAATCAATGCAAGTATCCAGCGGTCTGTGTTGGTACTTGTGGGTTGATGCCTTCGATACGTCTGCCATACGACGGACGGGAATTTGAGGAGCAGTGGAGTACCGTACAAAGTAGATGGAGGAGACATGAACGTGGCAGGTATTTTCATCTGAGCGTGGAGAGAGACTTGTACGCTGGACAGCGATGCTAATTTTGCAACAGGAGCCCGCCAAGGGTACGAAGGGGAAGTCTCAACGGCTGAGCTCGTGGCGGGTTTTTTTCTTGCTTCTTTTTCTTTTCTTTACCAGGCAGGCATCCTTTTGTCAAGTTTTGTTCACCACGGTCTAGGTACATGGGAATTAGATGGCACAGTGTGCTTTGGTTCTTCATAGTCGCCGGCTATTGGTGTAACATGAGTCTTGACCCATCACCACCAAAGCATAGATACATGGGAATTAGATGGCACGGTGTGCTTTGGTTCTTCATAACCGTCAGCTTTTGGTGGTGTTGCATGGGCCGGCTAGCACTGAGGCATGATACATGGGAATTAGATGGCACAGTGTGCTTTGGTTCTTCATAGCCGTCAGCCTTTGGTGCTCTATGGGCCGGTCAGCACTGAGGCACGATACATGGGAATTAGATGGCACAGTGTGCTTTGGTTCTTCATAGCCGTCGGCCTTTGGTGCTGCAGGGACCGACTAACACCACGGTGCAGATACATGGGAATTAGATGGCACAGTGTGCTTTGGTTCTTCGTAGTCATCGGCTGTTGGTGTTGGATGGGCCCGCCATGATGATGCGCTTCGAAGGGATGGATTGGGGAATGAGTTGAGCGTTGGAAATTGTAACATGTAACTTGTAAATTGTGAGGAGGTTTTCTTTCGTGGAGCGCGGATTAGGCGGCTGAGAATACTTGGGAAAACATAAATCATAATTGAGGGGCCAGTCACAGGAAAAGGGCCTTTATTTTCATCTTCATGCTCAATCTACATCTCCTTTCTAACAGCAATCCTCAACAAGTGGCCTTCAAAATCGTACATTAGCATCGATGAGTGCAAGTCCGATTTGCTCGAGTTCATTCGCGGCGCTGTCAGTAAGATGGGCACGTTGATATCTAGTACCATACCAACCCCAGCTGAGAGCCTGAGACTGCGATACATACATTCCGCGGCAGCCTGTCGCTAGAGATACCTAGCCAGGTACTCGTATCAATCCAGTTGTATGAACCGAGTAACACAGGTGGAGAGAAAAAGTAAAGAAGACAATGACGGTTGTCACAGATCAGAAGTAGAATAAGCCGAAAGCGTATGAATTCGAATGTGTTGATTGAGAACAAGAAAAATAGACATAAATAGGAAAGAGAAATACATAATGAAAAGCCATTAAATACAATGCACTTCTTACAGGTATCCATACACTCCCCTCTCATCCTTCACTTTGATACCTAGCAATGTAGCCAGCAGGTTGCTTCGCTGCCAATTCCAATATCCCTTCGTCCCGAAAATCTCGGCTCGTCAAAACGCCGTTGGGTTGTCTTCACAGCTTGAAGCTCGAGGCTGGAGCCGCTTCGTTTCTCTGATGGTAATCCGTTCATATTTGTCGTGCCCGGAGTCTTGACAAACGATCATCGCTTCGATTAATCACGTTTTCGCATACTTGGCTATCAGACAGAGACAAAAGAAAACCGGTAAGTCCACATGAGATCGATCGGGCGTTTTTTTTTTTCGGAATTTATCCAAATGGGTACCCAGAGCACTCTGTGCCATCACACATTCGTGGGTGAATGATTCGCACTTATTTTATGCCTTCATCTTTTGGCTTGGCCGTCAGCATTAAGAAATTGGTATCAATTTGTTCATCGACTTTGCCGTCGCGCAGTGTAACACACCTTTCATTCCTGGACCACGTGCTCTTCGCAAAGATCCCACAACTTCACAGCGCCATAGTTTGCAAAACAAAAGTTCGTTATGCGCCCTGCTAAATTATCAACACTAGATATCCTGGAAGATGCTCAAGAATTTCATCAGCATGTCCCTCCCTGCCCGCGTAAAGACCCACAAACCTCGTGTCACACTCGTATCAGATGTCACACCAGCCCGCTTGAACCACTGTTTTCGTCTCGATGGCCCATAGGGAGGGGTCCTCAATCTTGTTTGTGCCACAGAAGGAGACCAATTACGGTTGTGTATCGTAGGTAGTCTGTAGACTTGTCTCGTCTCGAGATATTCCCTTATGTTCATGTAGTCAAGAAAACGTCAATCACGCAATTAATGTAGCTGATTCTCTACCAATATGTACTATACGCTAAGGTTCTAGAAAGATCCAAGTCGAAATGTTCAAGTCCATCTTTGCAACCAGCAAAGTCACACCGCAGAGGCGTTGCGCACCAAGTCGCAGAAAGAACTCATTCCATCGTCGTCGATGAATTCTTTTCAACGAATCGCCATGGTTTCCGTCATTTGAAAGAAGAGAGAGAAGCTGTCTGGGTTGTTGTTGAAACAACGAGAGACAAACTGGTGATCATACCAAGGTATCCTGCCTGGCCAGCGGAAAAGAATTTGATAAACATCGCTGTTCCGCTCAGTTACATGGAAAGAACCATGCAATGTGCCGCCCAAATACATTCCAGTTAATTGCGAAAATGAAAAAGCGTAAAGTTATAGACTGTCAAAACGCCGCCCAGCAATGCCAAAACACCACCCAGTAAGAAAACTCAATCATAACGTCGTCATGCCGTCTTTCGTTTCTGCCCCTCTTTATCTTGAGTATCGGATTCCTTTTTTTTCCATCTTTTTTTTTTGTTGCCCATCCATTGAGCGATGTGGTTTTCGGAATTGCGCAGTGCTGGAGCACACAAGCCATGAGTATCACAAAAATCGCAAAACTTAAATCAAGGTATTCAGAGCCGCCTCGCTCCCCGCACTCGCAGCGAACACTGCGCGATTAAACAATGAGAAAGTTCAAGTCCGGATCCTTGAGCATTTGCACCCAACTTTTTGTAACCATGACCTTGCCATCCAGATCCCAAAGGGACTGGAGTGTGTCCATGGCTGTGTATAAGAAGCCCCAAGGGCACGATACAACGAGTCGTTTCAGTCTGTTCATGACCCAATCCCTCCTGGGAGGATCACGAGCCTCTGCACCGGCAATGAATGTCGGCCACGTGGTGGCCTTGAAATTGGGGTCCTCGTCGGAGATGCATGACAAGTGCTCAATGATATTGTCGCTCAGCAGCCTCACCGCCTCGTCGTGGTTAGGGATTCCGGCCAGAGGCGGGATGGCCTGCAAGATGTATAGACAAGCGGCAAGCCGGTGGGCGGATCCGGCATGGACTCGGCTCCGAATTGAAACACCTGGCATGTATTCAACATTTTGCGCGTCATTCGCCCAGGCGTCGATGTCAAAGGACTGGGCATCCTGGAGGAGTTTCAGTCCAGCATCGCGGATCTCATCAACACTGGAAGCATCAGAGCTGGCGTTGGACAACTGGGAAGCCGAGTATAGGATAATGAGGATTTCCGGGGGAGAACAAAGATAGTTGTTTGCTGCTGCTCGTCGCAGAATGGAAATAATCTGGGCTGGCTTGAAATAGAACTGGGTGTCAAGCGAAACAGCCGCTGCCGGCATGAAAGCTGAGGCCATGATGAAATATCTAGTAGTTTTTTTTTTTGTGCTTGCGTAAGTGAGACTGCCTACTGTCTTGGCCATTGACTGGTGCATTCTACAGGGACAGAGGTCAGCAAGACTCACAGAAAACAATCAGATAACATGTAGTCACGCAAAGTCGTTTCGGCCCCCATGGTGGGTTGCAACAGAGACATGATGCGGCCTGCACCTTCGAGATGGGCCCTCCAACCGTGCTTTCCAGACTCTATGAGCTCCACGTTGATGAAGAAGAGGGCGGCAGCAAGAATAACATCTGCGCCAGTAGTTTTCATATTCTCCACTGCTCCGCGCATCAGGCCGAGTGCCGTGGCCTTGGCCAACAGCGCATCGTTCAAAGCACGGCGCGACGCCTGGTGGATGGTGGCTCTCAAATTTTCTCCCACCTCACTATTCCGAGATGTCAAAGGTGCTCGAACAAGGTTTGACATGTGAGACGCCGAGGCGGCCACAATGATATGCTGCAAGAGCGGGTGCGCCCTTGTCAGGGGGATCAGTCCCCGGAATGGGTTCCGGTCGGGAAGATCATGAGATACTAGATCTTTGCAGACTCTGGTGGCGACTATGTTTTTGTTTGCCATTGATTCAATTGTTTTGGTCCCATGGTCAGCGACAGATACATCTCCTTTCGGTCGAACGCCACACACAGTGTAGCCTTGGCGACTGCCCCAAAAGGTAAAACGGGAGCAAGCATGACCGCCACCTGATAATACAATACATGAACTTACAGTACGATAGGTAATGACGATGTCCATATTGCATGTCCTGATATAGGGGATCCACTAGCACCCAGGGACTGGCAGGAGAAAACTCGGATGAGGCTCTCGGGTGGAATTGCACCACAAGCTGCGTTTCTCCATCCTCTTGCGTTCCGTCGTAACGCAAGGCCCCCACGTTAACGGTCTGGGGAGAAGCAGATGGCGTAACACTTGACCGGGACTCCAGCTTGGCTGGTGTAATGACTGACAAATTCTCCGATGTCTCTGACGGAGACCCTGTCACTGACCCAGTACTAGAGGCGGCGGTCGCCACAGATTCAGAGGCAGAGGCAGAGGCAGAGGCAGACGCAGACGCAGACGCAGACGCAGACGCGGAGCGAACGGCAGAGCGAGCGGCAGAACGAGAGGCAGAGCGAGAAGCAGCGCCAGACTTAGAGGGAGACGCGTCGCCGGCCAAGGGCGCACTTGAAGTGCGTCCAGCATACTTGCCCCGAGTGGCGACGGCACCGGTCCATCGCAACAATTTGCCATATCCAAGACACACTCTGCCAGAGTTGACGCATTTGTTGCACTGTGGGTAAGAGCGGTCACATCGGAGACGCTGCTTGCGGCAATTGTGGCAGGCCTTAGTGGGAGGGTTGACGGCGTCCATGGTGTTCAGTTAGGACAGACAGAGCTGGAGCTTGATGATATTTCTGGATGCGGCAATTCCAAGTCACTGTCACCGGCGGCTCGTCTGCACTGCGTGCATAGTACAAGCCCAACGACGGGCGGAGGTGTTTGGTGACGAGGGTAAAGGGGGCAACGCTTCTTTCTGGTGTTTTTCCCTTCGAGGCCTGCGTATCGACGCGGTCCTGTCAGCTCTTTTCTTTGTTCGGCCTCTTTCGTCCGCGCCCAATTACGGACCAAGACGCTGGGCTCATGCGATGCGAGCCGGCTGCGCGGGCTGGCGCGGGGTATCAATCATGGTCTGTTTTACGTGGTCTGTGTGGAGTTGTGGACTTCTTGGACTCTGGGCAGTGTGTGTACCTATCTCTCAATGGTATGGCCTGTGATCTGTGATGTATGATGTGTAATATGAGATGTCGTGGTGCGTGGTATGTGTGGTGTGTGAGCCTCTCGTGTGGTTGAGCGCTGGAAGTGGACCCCATCCTGGGCTCCTGGGTCCACTTATTGGCTTGCAGTGGCCGCTAAGCCCCATTTGGCAGCCAAGCCGCACCTGGACATGGGGCCCTTTATCGGCGGCGTGGTGTATGCCACTCTTGATTGGCTGATGCCGACGGTTCATCTAGCCGCCGTCCCCGCTTCTCCCATCACAATCGCACATCTTCCTTGCTTTTACATCCTGCCTATCGCAGCCAGGAGGCACGAGTAAGATCGATGGCTTTTGTTCAGCTCGCCTTTTTTTTTCTTTTTGGGCACTCGGCAGTAGCGGCAGCTAAATACCTGCCCCTTGCCAAAGCTTTGCTTGGAATGCTGGCCAGTTCATCGTTCGACACGTCTTTCCACACCCTCCCGCGAGGACCCCACGGGACGAACTCGCATCTACAAACTGGCCTTGAGCCGCCTGACTACATATCTATAATCTAGGAGGAGGTTTGACCGCAGCGAAGTAAATTGGCCCACCAATGCCGACTGGCTGGATCCAGACTTGTCTTTTGACCTATCATTTGGTAATAAGTTGGCCATGATATTGGAGTCAAATTGATGATGCATTAGGCGGATTTGACGCTTGAAGATTTAATTTAGCGACATGTCACTCCCTGTGCCGTTAGTGCCGCTGTTGCAGGCTCGCATCACATAAATCGAAATGAAGAAAGGTTGCGACGGCCAGGAAAACCATGATTGTCCATCGAAATGTGACAATGTCCAATGATGCATCGGCGACTTGGATCTACGATACGCGTCAACCCGGGCAGCACTTGAATCGATCGTCTACCAGAAGTTCTGGTCGATTGATCCTCTGCCTCTACCGCGCTTCTGTCGTTGCATCACAGCTCTTCGATATACTGGACTCTCGCTTGTACCATCTCGTGGACTCAGGAGTCGAGGACAGCTCATCGCCCCTCGGCGTCGAGGCAGTTCCGGTGATAGCTTCGCATGTCTGCTCTCGGCCAGCGCACTCTCGATTTCTCGCCAGCCCTCCTTATTCCTGCATGAGTGGCTGGCGATAGTATCTTTCTCACGAGTACTCACATGCCCAGTTTGTGGGGCATGATTACGCAAAGAATTAGACTTGTCATGTCTGTCATGTCTCAGCCCGTGTCATGCACGTATGTTTTGAATTGATATTCGAACAAGGAGGCGGGTACACTACACGACGTTTGTAGTGCCGAGACAAAAAATGAGGCTTCCATCACCCGCTCTTTCATCGTGGGATCTTGACGACTATTTCGAAGAATGCTCTTCAGCTACAGGTGACCAAGTTCTGTATCAGTTTTCCGCGTCCACAAGCGGCCATGCGAGTAACCGAAACACTCACTAGCCCAAAATATGAACCAGTCGTCGCAGTGCCATAAAATCCGACCTTACCGTCCGACCCTGAAGCAGGTCACAAGACCTTCAAGGTGCAATGTGGCGTCGTTTGCCCCTTTACTACGCACAAGCCCTTTCACCAGTCGCTACGCCTGTCGAATGGCATCGCGGATCGCTCCGTGTCAAGAAGCGAACGATCTTGCTTGCGGCCTCGGGAATCCCCGCGGATGGCACCATTGTCGCGAACCTTAACGTTCCTTCAATTTATTGTCCGAGCTTTGGTCAGACTTTTTAGTCTCCACCGAGAGCGACCACATGGAATCTTCAATCGCGGCATACCGTAGCCGTGAGGCTCTGCCCCGGCCTCTACAGCCCGTATGACCATCATTTTATGATGTATTTTCGCCATTTCATTTTGTGACAACCGTTGTGTCACTGCTGTAAAATTTCCGCGGAATTATGCCCTGTTCGTGGTCTTCGTCCGGCGTCTACCAGTATCTGATTCGATGATGATTCAGTTCACGGCGATGGCTTGCACAGCTCGCCAAATGCAACACCTTGCGTATGGAGAAAGCCAAGTTAGCAGAGACGGCCGTAGCACAGGTCTTTAACATGTTACATCAAGTCTCTCCAGAGTTATGGTACTGTATCCCGAGTCCCGACACCCTTGTGGTAGCTCGCGGCAACAAAGACCGGGCTGATTCAACCGCGCATCACTGACAGAAGCGTGTCTCCATCGCGCTTAACGTTGAAGCAGTTCAGTCATCTTAAACATTGACTTCAACCCAACAGGACGCACTGGCAACTGCTCAAGGCTTAGCCTTCAGTACGCATGCTGCCATGGAACTTAATCCCGGCCGGCCGCCTCGCCGGACCCAACACTATCTCGCATAAGTAGCGTTTAAACCCCCATGTCAAAGGCCGCAGATGATGAAAAGATGAACGAACATAAAGGGAAATGAAAAGAGAAGAGAAGAAAAAGAAAATAACAAAAATATAAACCAAAAACAAGGACACTTTCTCGGGATCTATTCTACTCCACATATGTCTTTCGAGGTAGAAATGCCGTCGTCTGCAGCTTCCTTTGCCTACCTAGCAAGTTGCGACTACTGAGTATTTCTGACCTGTAGCAAGACTAAAGACATATGAAGACATATAAAAATCCTCTTGCCTTACCAAGCACTACGTATCTCTATCCAGAATGGGCCAGCAAGTGGCTCCTAGAAGCATACATTTAAACAACAAAGGAGAAGCGACTGCTGCATATTGCTTACGGCGACGCCTCATCATCTGGCGCACTGATCAGGTCATGATTCTGTTACTCGTACCACGTCGAAGCGCGCTTCGGAAGCTGCAGAATTCTCACACAGACAAGTTGACATGATAATAGTGGCAAGCGACGGCTGTAGCAAGAAGAGTCTTGGTATCAGGGCATCACACAACGATCTTGCCACCAGGCTGAGATACCTCCATACGTCTTGTAAGCGATATGTTGCGCTTCCTGCACGGCTTATGCAAGCCTCCTGCACGCCTGCGACAATTCAATGCTCGAATACCTATGGCGGCTCCTGCCACGCGTACCTAGGTTACAGGTGCCTACAGCGATCTTGTGATCTGTCGCATATCGGAGTTTTTCAGATGTTCCCTGCTTGGGCTTAAGACACCGGACGCCACATCGTAATGCTTCCTGTAAATCTCTTAACAAATAGAATGATGAGATGCAGTCCATGTGGTGGCTTTCGGGGTTGCGTCCAGACTCAGCATGCAACGGGTTAAGTTGCCGACAACGGATGACAGGTCACAGGGACGTGCCATCAATGTTGCTTTCTACAGAGTATAATGCCAAGTAATATTAATAGCTGGCCAACAGCAGCCCTGCTCGAACCCTCCACATTGCGTGGCCGACCCCCCTTTATTTGTTCAAGGCTCATCAGGCGCAGAGACGTGGCAAGTCGAGAGGCAGTCACCGTTTCGAGCCACTCCCTCTTCTCTCAGTTGCAAACTTGCAGATTGTAGTACATACATAGCTGTCTGTGACTTCCTGTCTCAGAGTCCGGAAAGATGGAAGCCGGGAAAAGCGTCGAGTCGTCGGCATGTTAGGTATCCCGACGCATATGGGTAGATCCTTATCAGGGTGTGGCAATCATCTTGTTCCATAGGTAGTGTGTCTGCTTGCATGGATGATGGATTCACGGCTCACGGCTCGTGGCTCGTGGCATTTTGTCTCAAGTTGGAACCTTGAGTCTAGGGATACCTTATTCGGTAGTGGACTGTGCTACGGGCACACCAGAGATGCGAGATGCGGGTGATGGTTACTGAGAGCACTGATATTGGAGAATAGGGCGAATCGGGATGCAATGTCAAAGGAAGCCGATGTGCGAAAGATGGAATTTCTTTGAGGGCAGTTGCCCTCGAGAGGCCACAAGATTGAAATGAGAACACCGACAGCACTTGCCGAGTTATCTCGCTCTCCTCGATCAATCATCACGAGTGCCCACAGCTGCCCACAGCTGCACTTACCGCACCACGAAGCATTTGATACGTGTTGGTATGTAATGATCTCGACGTCAGAACTTGACGACCTTGATCTTGACTCTTGCTAATTATCGCCAAAACCCCTATCCTTGAGGATAGCATCTTGATCAGCAGCTCCACGCAGCCCTCGGTGTCTTGCATGTCCATCCGCGGCATGCATCACTTGGCACGTCTTCCACCGATGCTTTCTTGCCGATTCTCCACCTGCATCAGGACAAGGCATTTACTGTGAATTATCACATCAGCCATCAGGCCCCCAACCCTTAGACCTACCAAGCTCCTTGCTATGTCCATCTACGGATATCTCCTTGTCTCTCGGCTTCGGGCTTTCGATCTTTAGACGCGAGGCTCTTCCACAATCACACTCTTTGCATGGATTCCATGGAATATGGGGACGGCATGCGTTTCGATCACCTTGTGCGCATCAACGCCGATCGCGAAGCTCTTTTCTATGGTCCCCACCTGCAGAAAATCTCACGGAGAAGCCTCCGATCCAGCGGGATCGTCCTCCGCATCTGAGCCTCCACGGGCTTAAGCCTCCCAGTGGAGCTCCAGGACTTAAACGACACCACTCGTCATCAAATGGCTTGGGACCAAGCGGGTGCCGATATTCTTCGTCGCCTGTGCCCATATTTCCGGATCCATCTGGATTCTGGAGTCGCTACCTACATCTGTATTGGGTCACTGTCCCGACAAGGTGTTTTTGACCCTCAAATTTCAACAGCTGAGGTCGAAGCCCATGGACACGGCTTTCAAGTCAGGAGCTGTGTAGGTAGTTTCGGGAGTGCCAATTTTCTTGCTTGAACGACGGCTTTCCTTCCCGTTTTGGCGTTTTGGCGTGTTTGGCTTGCAGTTTAGGTATGAGATTGAGGGCATGGCCACGCGCTGACCGGAACTTACGCAACCAAAAAGACGGGAGGCTGAAGTATGTTCAAAATTGGCCATTAATTTTGACTGATTACTGGCCCCTGGGGCAAAGGTGGGTGTCCAGCAGGTGCGGATCTCGGCTATTCGGTTTACCTCTCTTGCAAGTTTACTACATACTCCGTAGGTACATATGTCATACAGTCAAGAAGGTGGACGTTACTCCGTAGGCGAGGGTTTCCTGCGCGACGCCTTGACGCGACGGAATGGCTTCGTAAAAAAAAGACTGGCTGAATAAATTTTAATGCTCTTGGACATCAAGCCTGCTTCAGTATTGAGAAACGCTAATTGATCGCCCAGAACCAAACATGAGACTCCGAGATAATGCACAAATAAGTTGTTGACTTAACGCGCATAAGTTTGCAGGAGATGAGAGCTCGATACGAGAAAAGCCTTTCTCTCGCGCCTACAGTCTGCCCGTCAGGGCTCAGAAGACGAAGGCGAGTTTTGTGAAAGCTCGCCACTCTCGAGTCTCATCGCTGCATTTGAAGCTTATGTTGTCGAATGACGATAGAATGATGTGGGAGTTTTGTTGAAGTTCGACATACATACCTTATGTCTCACAAGGGATGGGGTCGTAGCGAAAGGTACCGTCAGACGGCCAACTGGTTGATTTGCCGGGCAAATACACGTCGCAACTCGATCGACCCGACATGCCGATCGTCCAGCCATTCACCACGACCCAAATCTCTGGCCAAAGCTGCTGGAATGCTAGCTGCGGGACGGACAGCAACTTCCTGAGAGACAGGAAATAAGAACAGTATACAGGCCTCGAGCTGGCAAATTCACCGTTGGACCTCAGCGAGAGCGCCCAAACCACGGTCCATGTATGGATATGGAGGTTTCCGGCCGGGCCACTACTGTTATTTACTACTCACTACTGATGGTTCCATGATTTACTTTGGATGAAGTACGGAACGGAGGATATGCACGATCTATCATCTCCATTCGCGGTTAGGCATAGTGAAGGGTTCAAACCCCAGAAACGTGAGAGGGTGCATACCCTCGGGCTCTCGCACGAGTCGCACCGGGCAGAGCAATCGCGCCCTGAATTCTCACTGATCATGCCGCCATTTCATCTCCTTTTTGATAACCCCATCATGATGCACTCCGTGCCTCCCCCCCCCAAAGTCTGGGGTCGGTGTCGCCATTACCAATCAGCGATCAATCAATCGCCAGATAGAAGAAGGGGGGGAGGGGGTGTGTGTAAACGCCTACAACTACACCCATGCCATTCCCGCTGTCCGTTGTCCTCCGAACCTTATGCTTCCTCGTGGCTCTGTCATGGGCGAGAATGACGTGGAGTTCAGATCGTTTATCGAGGATTTGGTCCACTGCCGATGTGTGGCAGTCATTGCCTGCAGACGCAGACAAAGCCCCGGGGTCCAATTGTGAGATATATCTCCGGATTGGATATACAATGCTCCCACCTTGACTAGCCTCTCAGCCTTTTTGATGGAACTGGATAAGACTTATAACGAGCCCACCCCCATTGCACTACATGCGGTTATTGCAAAACTCTTTTTAAGTCATCAAAAGTTAAAGACTTCATTCGTCTCTATTCATCGCGATTCGCAGCCGAAAGAAGCCCAGAAGTTCGTCACAAAAAGTAACATCCCTGCCATTCTAGCCATTCCATTTCATTGTGACGCGGCTTCGCCCAGGTATGCTATAGTCGTCTTGAGATCTAGTAGTTTCAAGCTTTTCTTCTCAACCAACACTGACTTTTTGTAACTGTCTATATATTGTAGTAACGTGGGCTTTTCGGCATTGATAAATACTCTATGGCCCACCGTCTTCAGTCGTGGCAGCCAAGCGAGCTACGTCGGCATGCATCGCAGTCACCCCCATCTCTACCGCTAGAGGACGTTAGATGCTCATTACCCTCTATCTCGAAGCTGCTCGGAATCGCAGACGCTGGTTCGCCCGCAAGTACAGCATCACATGATGCTTTTCCCGACTATATTGATGCCGAAAATGTGGACATGCACAGTTACCACCAACACAGGAGATGGGGCGAGTCTAATGAGATCTTCGTCAAACATACGAGACAGCTTTCAGATGCATCATTTGCCAGCAACTGTGGAGCGCGACAAGAAACACCTCATCCCACAGACTCTGGTGGCTTCTACTCCACCCAACGACAGTCTGTCCGTCGAGCTCAGGGCGCCCAACTCCCTTCGCCTCATTCACAGCAGTCGTCTCCGGGGGCATTTCAAGCCTTATCCGACGACAGTACCTGTGATGCTTGGGAATTATTAGCCAACAAGAGCCCATCCCGCCGTGATCGAACAGCCAACCCCTACTATCAACAACTGCTGCCCCAGACGCTCCTCCAAATTGACGGTGCCGATTCATATGCTTCCGCTTCGGTCATCGGACCCTGGCAACACCACCACCACCACCACCACCACCTGAGCCCCGAGAACGACGCTCGATATGCTCATAATCCGGATCGATACATGTGCCAGACCTGCAACAAGACTTTCAGTCGGCCCAGCAGTCTTCGCATCCACAGCCACTCGCACACGGGAGAGAAGCCATACAAGTGCTCCCGCGCTGGGTGCGGCAAGGCTTTCAGCGTCCGGAGCAACATGAAACGCCACGAACGAGGATGCAATACCTTTTACTAGCATGCCATGCCGATCGACCGCTGGGCTGGCAGTGGGCAAATGCACGACTCGCCAATATCAACTGAGACACTCAGCCAGTTGTCATTTGTCAAAATCAGCCCTTTCGACCCGCCACGGCGCATACACGGTCATTGGCAGATGTACTCTACAGCCTTGGGGGTACTACCTCTTTGCAAACAGGTCGCTCGACCCGCCAACGGGCAGCCGTGGCGCATATATATACATTTTTTTTATGGAGGGTCATTGGAGCCTACCGTAATTGGGTTCATCATGATTCACAAAAGCTCTGCACTAAACGCCAAGGCGCATATACGTGCTTTGTTAGGCTACCAGACTGTCAGCGATGTGGAAGATTGTTCAGCATTCGATGGAGTCCAATCTTCGGCTCCCTTCTCTCTTCCTTTCTTTCTGCCTGCGCTTTGGTTCCCCCTTTTCGTATTTCCCTTGTTGTTCGAACTTCGTAATCCTTAGGTCTAGTCCTTTTCTTTCTTTCTTTGTTACCTGTAAGTTGTGCCAAGTTGCAGCAAACATCAGGCCAGCATAGGGTGGCCCCGAACGGTACCAAAAAGCGCTCGAGATAGCCATATACACGACGTAAACAGAACTGCAGTCCACAGAAAACCAATAATAGACCATAATGAACCACACAATGTATTTTCAATCCAACCCATAAACCGCGTTAGGCACAGCTTCGTGTGTGGTGCCATAGAAATACGTGGTAATAGCGGCGAATATTGCTGTCACTCTGTGTGCAACAATAGTCCAATGCAGGTAGTCACAAGGGCAACCATCTCCGTCTGCCCAGCCTTGTCATCCCATTTCAGATTCACCACGCCTTCGTCATGGAGACATCAAGCGTGCTGTCGTGAGTTTTTCCCATGGGCCATTGCAGCTGACAAAAAAGGGGACCCGTCACCCTGCACCGACTGCTGCATTAACATTTGACAACGTGCAATGCAGCAAAAAGACCGGTGAGCCAGTCCGCCTGACCTTCCACCACGACCATACATCGTAACATCCCTATGGGCTTAGACCATGCTGTTGCTTTTTTTTCTACGAGGCCAAAGCAAGGAAGTCGTTGCATATATTACATACTTTGTAGTACACTGCATGTGTATGTACTACCCCAATCCCCATCTTCGTGGAGCTTGGTGTTCCTCCAACGCGGAGGCGACGCAACGGAGCCCTGGCATTGGAGCGGCGCTGCCTCCGTTGTTGTTTTCTCGCCGGATAGTGAGACACCCCCCCCTTCCCTCCCTCCCGCTTCTTTCTTGTCCCCCGCCCGGCCGCCCCCGGGATAGTGGACACCACGACATCCCCGGGCGGGGCCGGGCCCCATACCAGTTGGGGGTTTCTCCAACAGAAAAATGGGGAAGACCCCAGGAACAAGGGAGGCAGGGATGCGCATGTCGATCGGGCTGCATTCGCTAGAGATATTCCCTGTCCTGCGTACGGTAACTTAAGGTGCTGTTGTAGGTAGGTATTTCGGCGCCACGAGGGCCACGAGGCCAAAGCGGATGCTACCACCCTAAGGGGATTGCTGCTGGTTTTCCCGTATTCGATCTTGATTGATGCAGGTTTTACTGAGATGCTGCCTGACCGGAGTATGGGCGCAGTGTGTCTTTGTGTCGGCCGATGATTTCATTATTTGTACATCTTGCATCAAGGGGGGAGGGTCTTCAAGTCTTGTGGTGAGAGGTCGAGCCAGGGTACTGTAAGTGGAACTATATCTAGTTACTCCGTACTCCGTAGGTTGCCGATCGCACGAACTTGGTGTTTGTCTCATGTTGTTTTCTTAGTGAACTGCGAAAAGAAGAAGTGATGACGCACTGAAAAGGCTGCTTGTTCCTTAGCTTCTGGAAAAGGGATCCCGAATCTTTGTTGCCATGAGACTACATCCCAACTCAGACTGGGTTGCTTGGGCTTGCCGCGCGGCTACACCCGAATTCTCGCCAAGATCCCTGGCTTTCTGCTCTCGTGTAGTTGGTGGGCAGTGTGTGGAATCTTCGGGTACTTGGACGTTCTTTTGAGTTTTGCTTCAGACGCTCATCGTCATCACCCAACTATCGCTGGCTTCCGCCAAATCTACCAAGACGAAGGGCGACAGGTAGGGAAAGCAGTCTGCAGACGCGTACCCCATGTCGATGGCACGAGTATATTGATGAAACAATATGGATAGTTAAACACTGGCTTTGTGGCGGGTATTTTGGAAAGCTCTCAGGCAGCACCACCATGGCCGTGGCGAAAGTTCAAAGGGGCGCAACTCCCGGTTCGCATCATTTTGTGTCGAGAAGTTGCGAACCAAGAGGAAGAACTGTCAGCTAGCAGATGATGCCAAATCTCGACAAAGATTATACATCAACTGCACTTGGGCTGCTGACACTTATTCGTCGCAGCTGAAGACTTGTCAAGGCAAGCTTTCAGTCGTACAGGTCATGAGCCGCATCACGCGTTGTTAGAATCTCGGCGACTGACTGTAACTTTAGGCTTCACCGGGGAAAACGCGAAGCATAGAGAGTTTTCCATCTTTGTGGGAGTTTGAGCGGCCAAGTGAACGAGAGATGAACAGCACATCGCCGGTATCGGCTTCAGATTCCACAAGTCAGGCATCCCGCAGGTATCCCATGAATGATGAGGCTCTGCCTTGGATGCATCATGCTTGAGTGTCGCCTTTTCCATGCCAAGTCGAGAGTCGAACAATTATCCTGCAGCAAGGGGTATTATGTTTTCCAAATTCCTCCAAAGCGAGTCAGGGTCAGGCGATCCTTTCTTGGTCGAGTGACAAGGCCGGGATTGCAGGATTTCCAAGACTGCTGGTTATAAGATGGCCAACTCAGGACTGACAATATCATGGAGTCTGTATGAAGTCATGCATTCGCTTGACGTCTTTTTTTTTAGGTGCAATACAACTCCAGCTCCCCACGAACTATCCGTACTGACGGTAAACCTCGCGGTCACACATGTCGTACGACATCTGCTGTGGCATCAGTGCAGCGGAATCTGCGTAGAATTTGCCGGATCGCGTATCGAGGCTGAATGTCTCGGCAGCAGCAAGCGCGACATGGTTCCTGAAAACGCTTTCTTTCTATCTGGGCCGCTGTCCAATGGCGACCGTGATGCTTTATCCGGACACCTTGTCTTGAACCGGGGCGCCAGGCATATGTATGCGCAAGCTCCGGACTTGAACGGGCACAGTTTCCCGAGAGCGGCCATAGAGGGCCTCTGAGGAAGTCGCGTCCTGTGCCACCGCTGCACTCTCTTGTCTGGGGATCCAATTGCCTTGCAGTCGCTATCGGTATATGGTGTTTTATGTCCGGGACGAATGAGACGATCAGAACGAAAAGACGGGAACGCTTCAAATGCTACGTCGTGCATCAAGCCATGGCATAGTACATGAGTGTATAGCACATAGTACCTGTCTACTTGTGCGTCTGTGGTAGACACCCAGGACTTGAACCCGACGGTCTCTCGCGCATCGTGGGTTCGCAGTGATTGACATTCCATGGTGTTTGCTGGGATCCTGCATTCCCCAATTGAAAGGTTCCAAATGTTCGCCACTCATTCGGCATGCTCGAGAGCTGACGAAATCGGAAGGACAGACCGAATGCCACTGAGGCAGCTCTTTCCTCGCATTTCCGGGGTGCAGCACAAACGGCAAGAGCGATCCAGTCGCAGTCCTTGGCGCCGGCTCCACCTGCTTACACCGGGGGGCTGGGGCTGCCCAATCCACGGTACCTACGGGAGAGGTATGTACCTATGCAATCTCAAAGACGTACCTAAGGCATCGCATCGTGATCGTGAATTCACCTCTCGCCTTGAATGCTTTATATTCCATATGATCGCCATTCTCTGACACGAGAATTCGCTCATCTTCGGGTGGAATCCTTATGTATATACATACTCCGTACATACTCTGATCGATTCCCTGCTCCTGCCATACCTACGTACCTTACGGAGTACTCCGTATCCCGTTGCCGTTTCCCCTTCCGGCTTCCCTGCTCGGCCCGTCTCGGACCCTCCCGACATTCCCCAATCACAAGCCGTCTTGCTTAAAATCCCCCGGATCCAAGCATTGCTGCAACCCGCCCATCTCATTCACTGCGCGTGGCTTCAGCATCGGCTCAAACTTCCACGTCTACCGCTGGCCCTTGCTGCCCTCGTTGCCCAACTCGCTGCGGTCTGATCCGCACCTTGGCGAAGTTCGGATTCTCCGGCCCCGCTACAGCTCAGGGGAATCATGCCTGATTGCGCACAACCATCTCGTCCCAACATTGTAATTGATACCAACACGTGTCTTCCTTCAAATTCAGATCTGCGTCGGAGGCAAGCAATCTACCTCAGTCACCGAAAGCGACATCGTCGACAACCATCAGACCATTTGGGACGCCGTTTATCATCTTTCGCCTTTCTAGGCGCTCCCTCAAGGACAGGTTATGGCGACAAACGCCGTGCATGACACACAACTGGGACTCTCGGCCGAGGAGGTCCAATTGCTCAGGCAGGGACAAGCAGCACTTGAACACGGCAGCGGAGGCTCTACCAGCTCTCGTGCTGCCAGTCGAGCAAGCAGTCAGGGATTATTGCTGCTGAATTCTTCATCTCTGGCGGCTCTTGGGCGATACTTTGACCGGCTGATGGCCTCTGTTGAGCAGAGCATGTTTCGTCTGAGCGAGCATGCGCAATTATTTACCCAAGTGCAGTATGATCGTGCAGGCAACATCATCGACGGTGCGGATGCTGAAATTGCACGATACATGGAGATTTTGCGACAGCTCGACGAGCTAGAGCTGGATTTTGATCGCATTGCTCACATCAAGGAAATCGTCAAGGGGTATCGACAGCGAGTGGAAGACGTGGAAAGAGAGTTGGAAGCCAGCGGCTCGTCACGCCATCACCACAAACACACGTCTTCGCACAAGCGCTCTCATCGGGATGCATCTTCACGCAAGAGCAAGCGCTGAGATGAGCTGGAGGATTCGTCGATTCACGAAGGCAGACCGAACTGCCGGTCATGATTGGTGACCGCATGACATACAAATTGTATGAGGAACTTGAGCGAACAACCTTGTAGCACCTGGCTACTTCCAAAAGAGAAGGAAGTGAGAACCGTGGCTTGACGGTGGTTGTAGCAAAAATGAAACAAGTCTCACTACGCGTCTACGAGGTCGGCTTTTTGTTTCATCATTGGATGACGAGTTGGCTATCATTGACCAAGTGGGGGGTCGAGCAAGGGAAGAGTTAAGACGTGTGGGCGAGAGTCGTTGATTTAGATGTACATACGGAGTATGTACTCTGTACAATTCTGTAAGTTGGGTACAGTAGGCTTTTTGCGACGCGTTGGTATGGGAGGGCGTATGAGCAGAAATGCATCTTTTTGAAAGCCCAGCAGGCGGTTGGTCGGGCAACGATCCTTTCGAGCGAGCAGAGTGCCAGTCTCATGACTCAAGATGAATGAAGATGGGGTTTTTGTTTTCACTCTGGCCCCATCATGGGCACTCATAGGTATCTGATATGACATGGACCGGTTGTCGCTGCACTTGATTGGGGCTGAGATGTAAGCCTCGAGGCTGAATTATAAGTTAGTCACTTCTTCTCCTGACGTGACACGACTGCGCCGGCACGAGCTCTTCCGACGTCACATGTCTCTGGAGAAGCAGCGATGCGAATACTTAGCAGTAGGCATTGTCCCGTGCCTTCAGGTACTCAGATATTTCTTTCCTCTCGCGCTTATGTACTCTTCCCGTCTTCAAGTTGTCAGCGACTGAAATGCATGGAGCTCAAGTGCCACTAACTCATGAAACAGCCCAGCTTGTATTCATTGTGAGAGACGTACACATGTACACGAAACGATAGAGCCACTGACTTCCCTCGAACCTCCTCATGCAATAATACCATTCCCACAAAAGTAACCACGACACGTCAAGAAAAGAAAATAAGCACAAAGGGAAGAACGACTGAAGAAAGTCGAGATATCATGAGACGGTTATAGAGCCTCATTCCAGTATCCTCATGAGGGTGCGGCAAAGCATCCCTTGCAAATCCAATCAGCCATGCAACAATCCAGTCATGCAATCCAATCTCATGCCATGCCATCCCTAGCCCATCCATCATGCCCGCACACCAGAAACCGCAGACGGGCCAGTGGCAAAGAAAGAACAAAGGAAAAAGGGTAATTACAAAGGAAAAATATATAGACCCTTCCACAAAAACGCCATCAGATGCCTTCCCGTACGGAACTCCCTTCGCGCATCATCCTCCCTCCTAGAGCTCATGAAGCTCTGTCCCTCGGCAGCTCATCTCCATAAGTCCACTCCCCTCCTCACCAAAACAGTAAACTCTCTGAAAGCTCCAACAAAAGTCCCAATGAAATCAGGGGAAAAGCAGAGGTAACAAGAGAAGGAGAGGGAGAGGGGGGGGTGAGGGGTTGAGAGAAGAAGAACACAAAGAATTATTAAGAATCCAAAAGACATTCTTATGCTCTGCACGGCTCCCAGATACAGTAGCCCCGTGCTCATGACATCGCTACCAACGCCCCCCCGCCCCCCCCCCAATGATATGGACTATGCTTCATCTTCCTCTTTCCATGTCCTTTCTTCCGTTGTTGGCCATCCAATGCCACGCGTATCTCTCGGTCAGTAGACCAAAATAAGATACTCATCTACGCCTTAACAATCCTCTTTTGCTTCACAAGAAACGGACTCGGCATCTCATCTCGTGCAGGATCCCACACCGCCACCCCATCACTCCAGCTCCGCGTGCCAGCACTACCACTTCTCCTGCTGCCACTGCTGCTATATCTACTGCTTCCGCCGCTCCCACCGCCACTAATCCTTCGCTGTCCTGTGGTTCTATCCTTGAACGCCACGCGCTTAGGGCTGGCATTCTCGGCGCCACTGCCGGTGCTCAGAGGACGGCCACCAGCCCGGGCCTGCTGGAGCTCGACGAGCGTTCTACCCTTGGGAGCATTGTTCTTAGCTGTTATCCTGGCCATGCTGTCGGTGCTACTGTTGACGTTCTCCTTCTTGGTGGACTGCTTGCGCAAGGGGCCACCAGAGTTTGGATCCGGCTGTGCGCTGGTCATGGCCGGGATCTTGCTGCTAAGTTGGCGGGTCGGTGACCGTGATCGGGGCTCAGCTTGGGCAGCAGGAGCAGAAGCGGCAGAAGTGGCAGAGCCCGCAGACGAGGCGGACGAGGCGGACGAGGCGCCGGTGGTCGTCCTGGAGACCACCAGCCCTGTGGCCTTGGATACCAGCCCAGTGGCCGATGACTGCGGCCTGATTCGGTTCATGGGACATGACTTTTGAGACGTGAGGACGGGCCTACTCTTGGATGTAAACGGATTTTTGACAGATCGCACGTTCCTCGTCGGAGAGGGAACGATGTCGTCGTCGTCTGATTCCATGGAAAGGGGTTCCCGCAGATCCCACCGCGGATCTGTAGGAGGGATTCTGTTCGCATTGGCCTCAAAGATATTCCCACTATATGTGCTCGGCGGCTTGGTCGCTCCATTTCGTCGGGGTGATAATGACAGACTCGCGATAGCCATGGGACTTGGTGATAACAAGTCAATGTCCATGGGCGTTCCTGGTTGCATTTGTGTCGCAAACATGGTTTGCGCGCGATTGAACGGTGTCCGGGCTGCCCGCCTTGAGTCCTTGGAGGCATTCGGGGTTTCGATATGCAAATCGATGAGGTCCATCGTCACAGTCGACTGCTCATCTACGTGAGCAGCGGCCGATACCGCCTGTGGAGGATTTGCTGTCTTATCCGCAGATGGCGCGGTGTTTTGATTGTGATTGCTGTGATTCTCTGTGCATCGGCCAGCATCATCTGATCTGGGGCAATTGCTGGCCGCGATAACAGCCTTGTGCTTTTGTACTTCGGCCTCCACCCGCAGCTTGACTTCCTCCTCAAACTGCTTCTGCAACCGTTGCAGTTCGTTGTTGGCAAGGCGATCGATCTCGAGGCGTGCCTTGACTTCCCATTCTCTTCGGAGCGAGGAGTCGATCTCTTCTCGAATCATTTCTCGCTCTCGTTCGAGGCCGCTAAACCTGTCACCAAGCTCCTTCTCCTTCTTACGGATCAGGCTTTCTCTCGAACGCAAAGATCGGTTCAAGTCCACAATTTCCTTTTCCTTTCGCATCAGCTTCACCACCGGCAACTCGAGCAGCTGTGCCGTGTCGGGCCTCCTATCCGGATTAACCCGGAGGCAGTCTCGAATCACCGTGTTCAGTTCAGGAGAGTACATGGCGGGTAGCGTCGCCACTTTGCCCTCCTTGATCTTCTGGATCAGATGGTAATGGGTCTTGGCATTGAACGGTGGTTCGCGCGTGCACAGCTCGTACATGATACAACCCAGTGACCATATATCCGACTTCAGGGTGTACTTCTCGGCAGCACAAATCTCGGGCGACATATAAAAAGGTGTGCCGACGTAAGTGGAGGCAAAGTCTTGGGACTTGATCATCTTGGACAGTCCAAAGTCTCCCAACTTGACCGAATTATCGTCTCCTAGGAAAACTGTATGGGAGGACATGCCATGTTAGTACGTGACCGAGAGAAAAATACGCGGAGCAATGCCAATGACCAGACCACTGGAAACTATCCAATGGTGCTGTCCTGATAGCAGTCTGAAGCGAACATACCATTCTCCGGCTTCAAGTCCCGATGAAGCACCGTCATAGCCCCAGCCGGGGGTTTAGGTGTGCCATTTCCATTTCCTTGTGTCAACATGAACGCGCTACCTCCCACCTCGGGGGGGTCGACACCGTAATGACACCGGTACAAGGCCATGACGAGCTGGCTGAAGATACTCCAAACAAAGCTCTCCTGCGCTCTCTTTCCCTTTAGTTGTAAGTCTTTGATCACTCGTCCGAGGTCGCCATTCCCACAATACTCCATATACAGGTGAAGATCCTGGCTGGCTTTGAGGTGTTCGCGGTGGTAGTAGGCTACAATGTTCGGGTGGCGCAGATGTGATAGGATTTGGAACTCGGCATGCAGCTGCTCTCGTTCCTTCTGAGACATGCGCAGGTACGAGATCTCCTTGCGACACATGATGAAGCCGTCTGTCTTGCGGCGAACTTTGCGGATGACACCAAAGGAGCCATGGCCTAGTCGTAAGCAGCCAATGGTTAGCAAAACTTCAACAATGTGGCAGCGATGTCCAATCTCTTACCAATCTTCTCCAGCGTATCATACTTGTCCTCCGTCGTCATGGCGAGGCGTGTGAATGAGGTGTGCTCTTGTCTTCTTCAAGCTGGCGCCAAAGAGCTCGATCCCAGGTAGCCGTGCTCACCAAGTAGCCCCCATAAACGGTATCCGATGCGAGTGCAAGGGATCCTGGTCGTATGTGGTGTTGGAAGCAACTTTGCAGGCAGCAGTCGACTGGCAGAGAGTGTCTCCGGGGACGAAGAGGAAGGTATTAAAAAGAGGCAGAGAGCTAAGGTATAGAGCGAGGGAAGATGAAAAAGTAGAAGGGGGAAACGGCTTTGCTGTTGTTTAGTGACAAAAAGCTGTTCGTCGCTGACAATGTTGCAGAAAAAGGCTGTTGTCGGAATCATGGACTGCGAGGAGGGGAGAAGGGAAAAGGCCTCCGGATACGAACGACGGTCTGGTGCCTGCAGCATTGATGGGCTAAATTACCCAAGTATCTCGGCGCGGATGTTTCCTGTAGAGCTGTCCTCCAGGGCCCCCAATGCTGTGGACAACCCATGCTCTGGGCGACCGGCTGGCGACAATGACGGACGTAAACAGTCGAAGTCGCTGCCATGGCAACCGCCGCACGGGCCTGGACATGCGACGGTTTTTCATATCGATAAGGTCGGCCATCCTTCGTCCGTTGGCGTTCCGGCATAGCGGAGACATGTGGGGCTCGCGGGCGGGTGACGCCATGGGCCACGATGCGCAGCCAATCATGTGCCGGACACGCCTCGGGGTCGGCAATTCGGGTGACATGATTCTCTCCTTCTTCATGCACAACGTGACCCCCTTCATCTCTTCGTCTCATCATGCCCAGCGAGGACATCAGGCTCAAGCTTGCCCAGACACACAAGCTGCGGGATGCGAACCCGCTCGATCAGAGCGATGAGTTCAAGGCCTTCATCCTGGCGTGTCGCCATGGCGATTTGCCCAAGTGCCAGGAATATATAAATCGGGGCGTCAACATCAACGGCAGGGATAGCTTTGACTACACGCCTCTCATTCTTGTGAGTGGCACGAAAATGACCTGCTTCAACGTGATTCGCCAAGCACCCTCATTAGCTCAAAGGTTGCCTTAACTACCGGATGATATATAAGGGGGAGACAGGAAAAATGTACGCGTGGTCAGCAAAGTCACTGACATGGTTGCATACGGTTCCAGGCGAGTCTATGCGGACATTTTGAACTTGTGCGTCTATTGTTAGACTCAGGTATGGTTTCGCCTGTAATCTTTCCAAGACGAGGGGTCCAAATGATGTGTACACCGTGTTCAAATCAGTATAATTAACGTGGGTATAACCAGGCGCAAACGCCGAGCGCAACACCTTCCAGGGTGAACGCTGCATCTACAACGCCCTCAACAACAAAATACGCAGGCTTCTCCTCCAATATGACTTTTCCAAAACCTCTGACCCCCATGTCTACTGGTCCAGCCACATCTCCAGCCTTCTCGCCCTCACCATGCCCTGGACCTCGGACTTCACGCTGAAAGCGGGCTCCCAGTCCTTTCCCCTTCACAAATTCCTCCTCGCATCAAGGACGCCCTTTTTTCAGCGGAAGCTGCAGGAAAAGCCTGGCCTGGCATCGTGGACGCTTCAAGACTCGGGTGTGGAAGCCGTGTCGATTGTCCTGCGGCACGTGTACCTCGACGACTCGCCGACGGACCTCGTCTCTCCACCAGTGGATTCTGACTCCTTCAAAGAACATGAAGGGGAAGAAGAAGGCGGAGGAGAAAAGGTGGAAAAGGTCATGAAGGGCGTGGAGGAACTCAGCAAGCGGCTAGGCCTTGAGCAAGGGTGGGATGGCGAAGCCGCCAAGGACAGGCGACTGGCGCGTCAGCGGTTTTTGGACGAGGAAGAGCGCGCGCTGAAGCAGCTGCGCGAATTCTTCACTTCCAAGATTCTGGCGAACAAAGTCGTGGTGGACGCGGACCAGGCCAGCAACGTCAAGTGGAGGTTTGACGAAAACCCAGCGTTTGCGGATGTATTGCTCCGCGCAGACGAGCCAGACGACACATACAACAATAACGGCGTCGATACAGTCGAATCCGCACCAGCCCACGTTGTACCTACACCACCAAATGGGCAGACAACTTCCATCCACGCCAGCCCAAGCAGCGACAGAAACTCCTCGAAGCCACCCCGTCGATGCGTTCTCTACCCCGTTCACAAAGCCATGCTCATCCGCAGTGAGTACTTTTCCAAAATGTTCTCCGGCGACTTCCTCGAGTCCAAGCGCGCAGAGCACCTCCGCATCATCACCATCGATGTATCCCCCCCAGTCCTAGAATTAGTCCTCACATACCTCTACATCGAAAACCCCATCATCCCCCTCCAATATGCCCTAGACGTCCTCTACGCTGCAGATATGCTCTTCCTCGATGCTCTGAAAACGAAAGCCGCCCAGGCTATCAGTGCGCTTGGAAATCCTACCACCACCACCACCACCGACGCGCCTCCCCAACACACACTCAAATCTCATCAAGTCATCTCCCCAAACGACAATGCCCTTGAAACAGAGCCCATAAATATCTACGACGTCGTCCACGCAGCATGGGATCTCCGCGTGAGACGCCTCGAAGAATTCGCGGCTCGGTACCTAGCATATCACCTGGAGGACTACATCGACGATCCTGACTTCCATGACCTCATCCGGGAGAGTGCCTCTAGGATCAAGAAGCGCGAGGAGACGGATTCGATTGAGTTACTGGATGATATTCGGCATTATCTGTCGGATAGGTTCCGGTTGCGGTTTCCGGATACGCGGCTGGATCAGCTCATGGAGGTGGGGGATGAGGAGGGTGGTCAGGGAGGAGAGGATGCGACTGGCACTGGAAAGAAAGATGAAGAGGCCTCGGCTGGTGGACATGGTGAAGAGGGTGCTGCGGAACGAGGATGCGGACTGCAGAGCGAGAGCGAGGAGCCTGATACAGTGACAGAGGATGCATTCGCGTCGGATGCGATTCATCATCAGCTGTTGCTGGATAAGATTGAGGATATGTTGGAGAGGTTGAAGCTGAGTGCTTAAGGCCCAGGGAAGACTTGCCCTGTCTTGAGTTGCCTCGTCTTGTCCTGTTTGCCGTTGCTTTGTCTGTCGTGTTACCTTGCTAGGTGGTAGTACGCTCTGGTCTGTTTCGTTCGCCCTGTACATTTCAATCGAGCAGAGCAGAGCGCAAGGGGATGAAGCGTGGCGGGTTTTGAGGCGAGATCCGTCGTAAAGCTAGGAGACACATTTTAGGAAGAAGAGCCAACTTTATAGATTATATTGGTGAGAACACTGATCTTCATCGTCCGCAAAGAATATAGACCTACATGTTGAAGAGATGCTACATATGTATGTACATGTTGAAGGGATAAGTGTATCCAGGTCTGTACTCAAGTACATGACTCTACACAGTTTCTCACAACTATTCCGCCAGATTCCCATCTTCGACTCTTTCGACGAACACGAAGATAGTCTCGATCGGAATATTTCGTAAAATCTTCCTCTTGAGAGAGTACATTGCTCCAACGCAGCTTGATCTTTCCACAGGACTTGCCTTACCATGTCACTCAGCAGCATCCTCAGTCCTCCATGAGCTTGAATTATACTAGGTATTATATATTTATGTACGTATGCCTTTTCATCAGGGTATGTATCCTATCTCGTCCCCCCTCATGTACTCAAAAGTGAAGCAGCCAGTACAGAATCCAGCTGCCGATGCAATCAACACTCCACAATCTTAAGCCTGGACCGCAACTTCTCAGGCAATTCCTCCACCTTCACCAACCCCAACTGCACGCAGTCTCCCCAAAAGAAAGAAGCCCGGTCCTGCGCATACCGCAGGTAATCAAACTCATCAGGCCCAATATCCTGCTCTGCCTTGAGCACATCCGCCTCACACGCTGGCTCATTGTTCGCATCCAGGCCGGGGATACGGGCTTGCACAATGCCCCAGGCCACCCACATGGCGCTATTGCCCGGGCGCCACAGACGCGCTTCCTCCATCAGTTCGCGTACCTGCAGGTCACTTTGCTCCTCTCGGGCGCGCTCAGCGGCGCTCCATCCCCCAAGGGGGACACGCGCATCAAGCATGAAATCGACGATGGAGCTGCTGGAGGTGATGGGATTCAGTGATGGCGTGCCGGAGCCGCTATCCTGGGGAACAAGTCGCGGGGTGGTGCTCGCGGACGGGAATTGCGGACGATGATCAACGTAGGCTTTGATAAAGCGTCGCTGCTCTTCGGGGGTGGGATACCGCTCGTGGTTGCAGACATAGGGCGACGTAGCGTCGTGGTAATTGTACGTCCACTCGGAGAAGTGATTGGCAAATTCTAGCCCCGGGGTGTTGGCAGCGGCGTACTCGAAATCGATGACGATGAGCTGCTTGTGTTTGTTGGCTGGCTGGAGAAGTGGTGACTTTTCATCATCGGGGCGAATACGCAGAATGTTTCCATATTGAGTCTGTGGTTGTCAGTTTGCTGGCTCAGTATGTGTATCTGTGCGGCAGTGTGGTTGAGCGTAAAATAAGGGCAGATTGACTTACATCGTTGTGGGCAAACACCAAGCGGTCCTTAATCGTCCTTTTTGTTTTGTAACAGGCCTCCACGTGCGTTCGATACTTGACAACCATTTGTAGAAACTGCTCCCAAGGCACGCCGCACACATATCCGTTTTCTTTCCACGCGTGAACGACTGAGGCCCCCTCACTCTGCACATCGCGATCCTGTTCATACTGCTGATCCAGGTACGTTGTAATTTTGGCCACGTTGGCCAGCCATTGGTCCCAGTTTCGCCAAACGTTGGGGCCGCCCTCGCGCTCCAGTGGCAGAAGATCGATGCCGTCATGAAGCTCGCGCATTCTTTTGGCAATCGACTTGCTCGTATCGGGCTCTCGCAGGTGAGCAGGAGTCAGCGTGATGGCGTTGAAATACTGCTCAAAACGCCCATTCTTGAAGGTTCCCAAGAGTCGCGGTCCAATCTTCTTGCGAGCAAGACGTTGCAAAACCTTTAATTCGTTCTCACGGTCGATAAGATGCTCTACCTGGGGACCGTAGACTCGTAAAAGAATTTTTTCTGGCGTCTTTCTGCCTCCGGCCGATTCATCCAACTTCTTGGGCGGTGTTACAACGTAGACTGCATTGGTCAACGCACCACTTAGTCGCTCAACGTCGATCAAATCACCACTTCCGAGAGAAATCCGTCGCCAACCCTTCAGCCTTAACGTATGCGCAATACGAATAATTTCATTCTTGAACGTGAGCCAGGCGTCGCTGTCCTTGTCCAACTGGCAGCTTAACAAATCATCGGTGCTGGCAGCTCCTCCGGTATAGCTGAGAGTCTTGGAATTGTCCAGCCACACATCGCAGCTCGGCACGATTGCGTCACCATCGACATAATCCGTGTCCGACGAAGCAGCGCGGTGCAAGCCTGGCTTTGAAGAACCCCGTCGGCGACGTGGAAACTTGGACGGGTGCTGAGGAATAGAGTTGAGACCGAGAGACGAGAGAGAGCTTTGCAGAATATCCTCGAGCTTTTCAAAGGAGATATGACTAGACTGTGAGTCCAGTGAATCCGATCGTTCGCGGACAGGGTGGGTACCAGAGGCGGAAGTCTGGTCTTGATCTTGCGGAGACTTGGATATGCGACGGTGCGACCTGGGTTTACGGGCGGCAGATCTCTTACTCTTCTCATGTTCCAGCCAGTCAGAAACTTGGGCCAGAAGCTTCTCGGTGTAATAGTGATGGCGTTGCAAATGATGCTGGTGACTTGTGGAAACAGCAGCCTCTTCATCTGGGCGCAGAGCTGTCAAGTTTTCGCTGAATGAGGACCGGCCAGAGGTCGGCCTCCCCCCGAGTCTGCGACTTGGTCCTGCCCGAAATGCCTTCCCGGAGAGGGGTTCGTCCTCCGCCTCAGGTCCAGGTTCCGCTATCTGCACGGCTACACACAATACATCTGTAAGCCTACGATGTGACATGGCAGTGCATCTCAAGGCGGCTGTTCACGACGTACCAACCACAGGCCGGTGCTGCATGACTAACGCGACAACGCCGAATACATACCTTTTAGAATACCATCAGACGGAGGGGCTCTCTCGCTATCAGCGTCACCCTTCAAAGCTGAGCGCAGAGGCGCAGGGCCAGAAGAAGCAGGGGCGGATATATCGGACATGATGGCGATGGGAGTCTTTGATCGCGAGCACTCGCTTTAATGTGCCGGACCCGACTCAAACAGCAGTTGGCAGACAAAGGACGATTGGTATCAATGGGTACTTGGCGAAACGAAGGAGAATAGAAAGAAGGAATAGGTCAAGGACAGGATCAGAACGCGGTGACGAGGCCAAGCTAAGGTCCTCCGGGGAGGCTCGGGAGAGGGAAAGAGGCCGGACCACAGAACGGTTAAATGCTAGGGCGGAGGATAGGTACATAAGGTAGGTCCGGAAACCGTGGGATGCATGCGATAGGTATGACGAAGGCGACGATGGCTTACCTAGGTACTCCTGAAGGCGATAAAGGCCAAGAGACAAGAGCGAAAGCGAAGAGAGTGGGCCGCATACGGGTCCGAGGCTTGTTCCGGGCTTACAAGCCTTCCTATTGGCTGTTAGCGGAGAAGGACCCTGGTTTTGGACATTCAACTCACTTCAGGCCCGAACTTTGGATCAGACGGAAGGCTGGAGCAGCCGCTCAGGTAGCGCCTTCCTTGTTAAGTTGTTCTCAAAGCCAGCACATGATGGAAGTAAAGCACAGACCGCACTGCGGAATCAAGGCGTAGGTATGTGTATTGCGCACGTGAGGCCGATGGGAGTTGATGATGAGCCGCGGTACAACGTGCACATATGTATGTACACGATGCACTTCTTTGTGTTGTGACTCGTATGCGTTGCAAGCCAATTTGCATTGCAATGAGCTATGATGCGTTGCGATGCTGTACCTATGCACCTACCTAATTACGTTGCCGTGCATTTCGGAGACATCGTCTCTTGCATCCCGCTTTTAGTGCAACACTGACGCACGCGGCATGGCATGGCGGGGTACTTTGCGGATTCTACAGAGTACATGCATGATGTACCTCATGCGCCGGGCATCAAACCCTTCTCATTGTGTTCTAACTTCTATCTGTATTGAACCGCCTGTCACTCGATCTCTGACTATATTATCCTTTGGACTTGTCGACTGGGCTACAGCTAATTTCTGCGTAATCAAGCGCTCATTCCAATGGCAGACGTGGTGGTTGAGGATGTCTCCCAAAGACACTAAGTAGCGCACGTGCTCAGCTCCTTATACACACCGCCACGAATTCCGTGCCTCATTGCCCTCGCTTCCCGTCCTCCAGTAACCAATCCCTCGAGGCATCAACGCCCTCATTCCTCAATGCCCACACAATGGCATCCACCACATCATCCACAGTCACCGCAGGCTTGTACCGCGGCTCCTTCTTCGCAGCCGTCTCCTGCCAAACACCCGTCTTGACCAAAATAGACACCCACTCCGTCCCGTCTTCGGGACAGAACTCATTTGCCCCGCGAATGTCGCTCTCCGGATTATCCCCAATCATGTACACCCTCCGTAACTTGGTGGCTTTCCCCGTCGCGCTGTCACTGCTGCTCTTTTTTGCCATTGACCCCGATTTCATCCGGGAATGGTGCTGCAAAAGTCTCGTGTGTGCGTAGTCGTAGGTAAACTGGGACGGCTTGCCGAGCGCATTGTAGCGGAGCTCTGCGCCATCGGTGCTGGCAGACCAGACTCCCTTGAGAGCTTCCAGGAACGCTCCCGTGCCGAATCGATTGACGGGATATTCCGTCTTCCAGACAAGATCTAGATTGGATAACCATAGCTCAGGCTGTCCGTCTTGTTGCCAGCCATTGTTCGTGAGCGAAGACGTGCCGTTGAGGGACGACACGGTCCCGAGGTACCCCTTGTGAGATATCAAGAGGTCATGAATGACTTGAATGTCGAGAGACCAATCTCGCGGGTCGTTCCATACCAGAATCTGATCGATTTTCAATGCGTGAGGCGGAATATTTGTGCTCCGGGGTTCTGTGACTGCCGAAGCAGACTTGCCGTCTGGCAAAGCTTTGAATGCCGAGTGAAAAGAGTCCTTGAAGTTGTCGAATGGGTACAGGACGGAATTGTCGTGGATCAAATCAGCCGGCGTTATAACCCGCGAGAACCCATACCTATTCACCAACAAAGTGAGCAACGTCGCGTCCAAGATCTCGACCCGCGCGAAACAACGACGGGCGTCACATAACAAACAAGAGGAATGAATAAGGAGGAAGGGGAGCGGCATACTCATTCGCAATCTCACGAGCCCTCTCCGGACGAGCCCCCGTAATCAACACAGTCTGTTTCTTCACCTCATCGGCCCATCCCCGCATAGGCGTGTGCGACAAGATGACCCGATCCTGAACCACATCCTCATCCATGGACAGTCCCAGCCGTTTCGTCAGAGAAGCCACCTTGGTGTCCTCATGCGTGCCACCCCCATTCGTGAGAAACACGTAGCAAATGTCCTTGGCGCGGATGCTGCGCAACATCTCACGGACTCCGGGGATGCCTTGGCCGCCTCGATACAAGACGCCATCGATGCTAATTCATGCACATCCATCAGTATGTGCCTTCTGAGTGTGATTCGTCCTATCCATAGATATGAGAATTTCGTTTTTCTTATTTATTTGTCTATTTATTCATTCGTCTAATGTGTTCAAATGTAGCTCAAAAAGGATGGCATGGTGATGCGTACTCAAACGCAAAAGCAATGTCGGAAAACACATTGCCCCGCTCCTGTGTCGTCTGTGTTGCGGTCGTGCTCGCATTTTGACCAGAAATCGACGTGTTTCTTTCCGCTCGGTGCGCTGTGCTGTGGATGGTTCTTCGTTGTTGGACGTGATGGCAATGCCGTTTGTTGGTGGCGCCAAGGGGGAGGCTGGGCGAGGTGCACGGAGCTATTGTGACGTGAAGCTTCTTCGAGGGTAGTCGGGCCAATTGCCTCGCGCAGAGTCCGGCGCGTGACATGGCTTTGTCCTGAGAGCGGCGGTAGATTAAACTGTCGGAATTGGCAAGGTAAGGGTTTTCGGATGCAAGAACAAGACACGAAAGATTGTAGGTATGTAGTTGACAACGACACTGAAACTTGACCGCGGCTCGCCTGATAACGGCCATCATATGTGGAGTCTCCACATACACCAACACGCATGACAGCGACAACGGCAGCAGCCAGATAAGGCAACGACGGATTGGAAATGACCAATTTGTTCTGTTATACAGTGTGGTTGACTCGTTGGAGCTGGCGTAGCTGCAAGGCAGTGCGCTACCTACTATACACAATTCTTCACATGTCCATCGCTTCCTCTGCACTCGTCCATCCTCGCGTCATTCTTCATTTCCTCGTCCAGTCCTTCATGTGGTCCACAATCACCTTCGCACCCTCCTCGGGCGAGTGCTGCCGTCCCAATACCTCGACAAAGTCCCCGTCCGGATCCATCAAATAGAAGTAGATGCTATGGTCGACCAAGTAGTCCTGGCCAGGCTTAACATTCTGCGGCGTGCTAAAGTAGACTCGATACATCTTGCACATGTTCTTAATCTGGTCATACGTGCCAGTCAGACCAATCAGCTTATCGTGAAACTCGGCAAGGTAGCTTTTGAGAGCCTGGGGGTCGTCGCGCTCGGGATCGCAGGTGACAAAGACGGGCTGAAGCGGTAGCGGAGCCTTCTCGCTCACGATGTCGATCATCCGGGCCATCTTGTCGAGCTCCTCGGGACAAATATCGGGACAGCGCGTGAAGCCAAAGTATACCTGAGGAGCAAGGCCATTAGTTCATGTCATGAGATATGGCTTTTTTTGGGACTATTGTCTGCGAGATGCCTCATACCAGAGCATATTTTCCCTTCATCGTCTCGCTCGTAAATGGCTGGCCGTTGTGGTCAACAAGCTCAAAGGGGCCGCCGACCTTGGGCTTTCCAACACCCTTGTTGGCCTCGGCGATCGTTTGCCGTCTCATGCGCTCCTTTTCGTGTTCAAAGTACCATATCAATCCACCGCATGTTGCGAGGAAGACAACGCCTGATTTCCATGAAAAGGGCTGCAAGCGACAACACATCTTCGGTCAGCTCTCTCCTATTTCTGTCACATGGATTTGTGCTTCCATACGGAATACGGGAATACGGGCACGTACACCGTTGCTGTATCTACTCTTGGCCTGCTGCATGGTCTTGTACGTTCGTCGTTGGGCAATATATTGCTGGCTTGGAACCGCGGCACGCCGGAGTGCTGGAGCTCGGGGCCGCAATGCGCCGCTGAAGACGCATCGTTGACATTTCGTAATCGCGCTCTGGAGTGCTTTCGACGATATAGAGTGGGACGCCATAGCGCAGAAATGGAGCGATCGTATAGGCGATCAATCGGTGAATATGTTGAGGGAGTCTCTGAAGTCTTCAGTGAACTCTCCTCGAATGATGATGCTGCCCGCCGCTGCGTGTGGCAAGCGGAAAATCAAGCTCCAATTTCCAGATCTGCGACCAAGGCACTGCGCCGAGAATTTGCCGCACCACTAAAAGTGGAACGACCGATAGTTGAACCACCAAGTCAGGATTAAAGCATGAACACCACCATGCTCTTGCAACGTCTTGTGCATACAACTGATCGGTTACTTGTCACGACCCAGCGGCAGTGATGATGGATCTCTCTGGATCATCGCCAACATCTTACACATCGTATATATCGCATTCGAAAACGTGATACCCGGCTTCACAAGCCAAGGCGCGTCGAATGAGCCGACTGCGCGTTTTAATCCATCACCTCTCTTCCCTCCACCATGGCACGCCCTCAGCCTGCAGCATCGTCCAACGGTGATAGTTCGTATCCTCAATATACAGATCAAGTATTCGTGCCAGCGCATTTTGTCGTCTCACCTCTGCCGCCGGCCTCAGATCGCGCCTCGACTGTGATCAAGTCGTCGCCTACGCCCTTGCCGTCTGCAGAGCCAACGGCGGCCACATCTACGGCTCCATCGACGGGCACATCGAAAGCCGCATCGAAAACCACACCGAAAGTCAAGTCGAAAGTCACATCGAAAGTCGCATCGAAAGCCAAGTCAAAAGCCAAGTCGAAAGTCGCATCGACAGTTGCATCGAGCGTAGCCCCGACTGCAGCGCCGACTGCAGCACCGGTAGAATCAGCACCGGCAGTAGCATCAACAGTCGCACCGACAGAATCACCGACTACAGAAGCAGCGACTGCAGCACCGACGGCTGCAGTGCCGACAGAATCAGCATCGGCAGTAGCATCAACAGTCGCACCGACAGAATCACCGACTACAGAAGCAGCGACTGCAGCACCGACGACTGCAGTGCCGATAGAATCAGCATCGGCAGTAGCATCAACAGTTGCGTCGACAGCAGCAACACCGACAGCGGCATCGACAGCGGCATCGACTACAGCAGCAGCGACGACACCAGCACCGGCAGCAGCCGCATCAACAGTCGCACCGATACCAGCATCAATAGTCTCACCGACACCAGCATCGACACCAGCACCGACAAAAGCATCAACACCGGCACCGACACCGACACCGATACCAGCACCGATACCAGCGACGGCACCAGCATCGGCAACAACACCGGCAGCAACACCAGCAGAAACACCAGCAGAAACACCAGCAGCAACACCGGCAGTGACGTCGACGGTCACATCTGGGCATCCTTCTAGGAAGAGAGGAACGGCATCGGCAGTCAAAAGGGGTCCCAGAAAATCGAAAGCCGGTGAAGCCAGAAAGAGTAGGAAGATTTCCAAGGCTGGATCAGTCACCCCGGAAGCGGATGATGAAGCAGCTTCAGACGACGATGGGTCCGACAGTGGGCCTTACTGCCTGTGTCGCGGGCCTGACGACCACCGCTGGATGATTTGCTGCGAAGGGTGCGAGGACTGGTTCCATGGCGAATGCATAAAGTTGAACAAGGACATTGGAGAACATCTCATTGAAAAGTTCATTTGTCCCAACTGCACAACAGAGGAACTGGCCACCATCTACAAGAAAACTTGCGCGCTGAACGCTTGTCGCAAGGCTGCGCGTCTGACACAAAGCGAAGCCAGTGCATTTTGTTCTAATGAGCACGCACAAACATGGTGGGAGCGCATGGTCAGCAGATTACCCAAAGCCAAGAGCAGAAAAGGGCTCGATGATCAGTTAGCACAGGAGGAGTTTATGGCCTTATTGAATAGTAATCTCGAGGCGATAGATGCAGCGGGCCTGTGGACTCTGGCCAAGACGCCCTTTTCAGACACGGATATGCATGCCACCAACGGCGCAAAACGAGGTGAGTCTGCACTTCTGGGGCCTCACACTAGCAGCGTGTTGACAACTTTACCCTCGCCACCGACTTCAGATGGCCCACTGTTCAAAATTTTGAGTCATGAGGAAAATGAATTCTTAGACCACACTGCGCAAGCCCGCTTGCAATTGAACGAGGAGACCGTGCTGTGCCACAAGATGTTTACTCTGATCGAACTCGCGCAACAGCGCCGACGGGCCGCCATTGACGCAGGACACTTCGCCGAGGATATTTGCGGCTACGACTCGCGACTAGATGTCGTTTCGGCCCGGGACGTCTTCTCCGCGTTTGTCCACTCGCCCGAAGGCGAAGAGGTATTTCGACAGTCCATGCTCGCGGATCCTCTGGGAGAAGATGATGCTGTGCGTGGCATGTGCGACCGCAAGCGGTGCAAGGCGCACAGCGGCTGGCAAAAAACGCTGGCGTTGGGCATCAAACATCACATACGGGAGATGGCGGATGAGATGGTCGCCATGGAAGATAAGGAGAATATCGTGCGCGCGGCAGCGGAAGAACGATGGAAGAGGAGGCAGGCAGAGAGTAACTGGGTGGAAGTGCTGAGTGGGTAAATTCTCGGCGGTAGCGGGGGAACGATGAATGAGACAATGGAGAACACTGAGTGGAAGTTTTGGGATGGTTATGCAATGTCATCAAACGAGACAGCCACTAGGCAAGACGTGTTTCGATCTACCTACGTCAGACATGGAGGCATTCAGGCATAACCTGAGCCATCAGCAGGGAGTGTTGGCATCACGGGTCATGCGCCTTAGGCTTCCTCAACTCACAAATGTCGTTGATGGGAAGGCTTCTCGGGCAGGCTGCGTGTACATGAATAGATTTTTCAGCGTCCATTATTGCAGCTAAACGTAAAAAACACGTATAGAGATACACAATTATTGGCAGCACCGGAGAATAGCTGATCAGAGAGGACAAGCGATATCAGGACGCATACATAGATGATAGGTATCTTGACTCCTTGAGGCTATGTAGGTACATACGGAGTTTATGTACACATGTGCCTACATAGGCCCATGTACATATGTACCTAAATGCCAAATGGAGGGGCTGCGAGCCTGCGACGGTCCCCGCTTCTGCCCCTCCAACCCCTGCTTATCAAGCAGGCGACGTGACGTAGAAAAAAAAAGTTTGGAGCCTCCATTGGAACTGGAATTACGGAGTACACATCGCCGGCTACGGATTACTCTCTCCCATGAACGAGAAAAACAAAACCTAGAAAACTTTTCCTCTCGGACGGTGCTTGCGATTCCAACCGACTACACATCTGACCTAGTCATACACATCACCTCACAGCCCACCATGTCGTCCTCAAAGCACCCGGAGGATGTCGAAGACGTCGACGAAATGCTCGCAGCTGACGACGCAGCCGAAGAGATTGAGCACGATGGCGACGACGACGTTGCCATGGACTCCGACGCCGAAGACGACCAGCAGGCCATGGAGATGGACCAAGACGAGGAAGTACTCTTGCAGAACGACTCCATCGCCTACTTCGACCTCCCGCAAGACTCCCTCTTCGCCATCGCCCAGCACCCCGTACATGCTTCTCTCGTGGCCGTCGGCGGCTCAGCAGGCCCTGAAGAAGACGCCCCCGGCGCAGGATGGCTCTTTGACACCTCCGCCGCTACATCACGGCCCGTCCTTCCAGCCAGCTACGCCAGCGATCCAGCCGGCGCAGCAGGAACGCCCACAACGACCCAGCTAGACAGCCTCTTTTCGCTCGAGGGCCACACCGACTCCATCAACACCCTCTGCTGGACATACCCCCGCGGCGAGTACCTCATCAGCGGCGGTCTCGACGGCCGCATGAAAGTCTGGAAAGCCGACGTCCAGCCCGGCCAACCTCTCAACATCTCCTCCCTAGGAGAAGCCCAAGAAGTAAAAGAAATCAACTGGCTCGCACCATGTCCCTCCCCCGACCACCCCAACACCGTCGCACTAGGCGCCACCGACGGCTCCGTCTGGGTCTACACAATCGACAGCAGCGACCCCTCAAACCCTCTCCAGATCACCCAGAGCTACTTCCTCCACACGGAGTCCTGCACAGCCGGCACATGGACCCCTGACGGACTCCTCCTAGCAACAGTCTCGGAAGACAGCAGCCTCTACGCCTGGGACGTCTGGGGCGCCGCCGCCTCCCGGAACATGGTCCAAGATAACGGCATGACAGCCATGTCCCTCACGGGCGAGGACCAGCGCTTCGAAGTAGAAGGCGGCCTATACTCCATTGTCACCGATCCAAAGGGCACATTCGTCGCCGTCGGCGGCGCAGGCGGTGCCGTCAAGATTGTCTCCCTACCACGACTGAGTCAGCCCACGACGACGTCTTCGAATCAGCGCTCTCAAGCGCAGAAAAGCTCCCGCGGGGGGGGGCCCAAAGTCACCGTCTCGGATGCCACGTCGGGGGGCCAGATTCTTGCATCGCTGCACACGCAAGCTGATAGTGTTGAAACTCTCGCTGCGACGCTGTCGTCGACGAGTCCGCCTACGGTTCTCCTTGCGGCGGGGTCTGTGGACGGGTCTATCGTGATATATGATGCCACGAGGCGGTTTGCTGTAAGGAGGCATATTTCGGGTGCTCACGAGGACCATGCGGTTGTGAAGCTGGAGTTTTTGAAGAGTTCCTGGTTGCTTACTAGCTGTGGCATGGATGGCGTGATGCGTAGGTGGGATCTTCGCAGTGGGGGTGTTACGGGCACGACGGCGGGGGGTGCTACGGATAGGGGCCTTGTGAAGGAGTGGAAGGGCCATAGGGGAGATGGGGAGAGGGGTGGGGTGTTGGGGTTTGTGCAGGGGCAGATGGGGGAGAGGATTGTGACGGCGGGGGATGATGGGGTTGCGTTGGTGTTTGAGGCGTGATGTTTTTCCTTTCAAATCAACGGGGTTGGAGGTGCAGATATAGAGAGATAGTGGTTCAAAGGTCCAGAACGATAGTGTGTGGATGTCTTACGAAAATATATCCACAGAGTTGGGGGGTACCAAGGGGTTATGTGGTGCTTACGGATGGATGATGGTGCAGACTAGGAGGGTTTTCTGCGGAACTATATAGAAGAGAGGCAGGGATTCAAGTTGATTTCCACGAACGTTGTTTACATTTGTGGATGGATAAAGATGGAAATCTTCTGCAAGTTGATGAGCCAAAGAAGGAGAAGGCAAATCTTACCCAGGGGTGGAATGTCGATGTCAAAAGAACTACATAGCCAAAATAGATGCCCGTTCGAATTCACATCGACGAGAACCTCCCACACACACAGGGCCGCAACACAAAGTGCATACTACATACATCCATCAACACAGCACGTCAAAAAGTGGCAAACAAGAATCCAGAGACGAAGCGACTTTATTTCACAGCCACACATACTACAGCACCAAAACGCCACCCCGGACCCGAAATTTCCCAATGTTGAGATGAGCCAATTCCTTCCTAACCCTCCCACTTTATAGCCATTTATAAAACATGGTAAAAAGAACGCCCCTTGGTGTTGAATTCCGTCCAGTGTCCAAACAAAAGGAGACGGAGAACGAGACCAAAGACAAAGAAAGATTAAATAGTCAAAACCGGGAGACTTGTTCTATCCAGATAAAGACCAAAAACTCAAGAAACATCGTCGGAGCGTGAGAGAAGATGTGGATGGTGCAAGTCCTCTAGATCTATGAGTGCGCATGATGAATACCATACACCCCTGCTCTTTCGTGTCTTGCCTTTTTGCAAGCTATCGAACCGGTGAATGTTGAAGTACGTGCTTTTCCTTTTTCCGGTTTTCCAAATAGACAGAAACGCGAACAAAATGGACAATCGAAAGAAAAGAGCAAATAAAACGAAGAAAGGGTATTCGAAATGTTCGTTACTGGGTAGTGTCCTCCACAGGGGGGCATGTGCAAAAGAGGTTGGTGTCGCCGTAGGCTGTAAGCAGGTTAGCTGAGTCACCGCTTGATCAGAATTACGCACACCGGGAATTATCAACTTACTGTCGTCAACACGGGTCACGGTCGGCCAAAACTTCTTCTCCATCAAGTACGACAGAGGATAAGCGGCCTTTTGACGTGAGTAGGGGCGGTCCCATGTACCCTCACCGTCACCCACAATCAAGTCCTTCTGCGTATGGGGCGCGTTGCGGAGGACATTGCCCTGGCGAGGCTGCTTGCCCTCCTCGACTTCGCGAATCTCTTCGCGGATGCTGATCAGCGCATCGGCGAATCTATCCAGCTCCTCCTTGCTTTCGCTCTCCGTGGGCTCGACCATGAGCGTGTTGGGCACAGGCCAGCTCATGGTTGGGGCGTGGAAGCCGTAGTCCTGGAGACGTTTGGCAATGTCAATGGCCTCGATGCCAGCCGACTCGCGGAACGGACGGGCGTCAATGATGAACTCGTGAGCGCAGCGGCCCTTTTCGTTGGTGTAGAGAATGGGGTAGTGGTCCTTGATACGGACAAGGAGGTAGTTGGCATTGAGCAGAGCCACGCTGGTGGCCTTGCGGAGACCCTCGTCACCTATTCACATATGTTAGATCAAATTGACCCAGGGGGCGCGTGGTAAGTTCTCAAGGGAGAGCAAAAGTAAAATGACGCGGGACAAAATGTTTGGGGCAAAAAGATGAAAGAAGAGAGGTCGAAACCTACCCATGGTCGCCATGTAAGCCCAGCTGATGGGCACAATGCTGGCACTGCCGTAGGCAGCGCTGGACACAGGAGTCTGGCCATCAACGTCAGGCAGAAAGGGCTTCAGGTGAGACTTGACACAGATAGGGCCGACACCGGGACCACCGCCGCCGTGGGGGATACAGAAAGTCTTGTGAAGGTTCAGATGGCAGACGTCAGCGCCGAGGGCTCCCGGAGACGTTAGTCCAATCTGAGCGTTCATGTTGGCCCCGTCCATGTACACCTGGCCGCCGTGGGCGTGAACGATGTCACAAGCCTTGCGAACATCAGGTTCGAAAACACCATATGTACTGGGGTACGTCACCATGAAGGCACCAAGCTCCGCCTCATACTGCTTGCACTTAGCCTCGAGATCAGCTAGGTCCAAGTTGCCGGTTGCCAGGTCACACTTGACGGGGACCACACGCATGCCCGCCATGGCAGCAGAGGCAGGGTTGGTGCCATGAGCGGAAACTGGGATCAGACAAATATCACGCTTGGGTCCGGGCTGCTGCTCATGATACTTGCGGATAGCTCGCAGACCGGCAAACTCGCCTTGAGCACCAGAGTTGGGCTGCAGTGAGGTGTCATCCATGCCAGTCAGGACAGCGAGCTGCCGGCGAGTTATGCTGAACAAGGTATTCCATCCCACCTTGCTGCTCTCAGGGGCGTGCGGGTGGATATTAGAGCTTTTGTGATAGCCAACGAGTTCCATCTGGCTTGTTGCGTTGAGCTTCATAGTGCAGGAGCCCAGGGGTATCATGGAATGGACGAGAGACAGGTCTTTGGACTGCAGGTGGTGAATATATCGGAGCATCTCGGTCTCGCTGTGGTAAGAGTTGAAGACGGGATGAGTCAGGTAGCTAGACTCTCGGCGAATACTGTCGGGGATCTCGTCAACCACATGCTTCACAGACGGTTCCCAGCCCTTGGTCCATAATTTGTTGGCCATGGCCACGCAAGAGTCAGTATGGTTTTTCCTAGCAACAGACTGGAAAGCCTGAACAATGTTGAGATAGGTTTCCATCCTGAAAGTAGGGAAGGCAGCAAGAACGACCTGATTCGCGGCCCGCCCCTTTCCACTGCTGATCGCATTCCCAAGGAGATTATTGCGAAGCGTCCGACAAGCCTCAGCACTGTCAAAAGTTATGGTTACAGTGTCCGACAGAACCCGACCCTGAGGGTCAAGAGTGGCAGTGGTGACTGGGAGACCGTAATGCTGCGCGGCAGACTGAATCATACGGGAGTAGCGAAGATTGGTCACGGCCATCTCCTTGAGCTGGGCAGGGCCATGGTAAACGGCATACATAGCAGCCATGTTGGCCAGGAGAGCCTGAGCAGTACAGAGATTGCTAGTGGCCTTTTCGCGACGGATGTGTTGCTCTCGGGTCTGTAAGGCCAAACGCAGCGCGCGCCCTCCAGTGCGGTCCTTGGAAACACCAACAATACGGCCGGGCAGACGTCGCTTGCTGGATTCCTTGACGGCCATAAAGGCAGCGTGAGGTCCACCAAAGCCCAGAGGAACGCCAAATCGCTGCGAGTTTCCAAATGCAACGTCGGCGCCCCATTCGCCAGGGGGCTTCAGGAGAGTCAAAGCAGACAGATCCGTGGCAACACTAAAGAGTGTACCCTGCTTATGAGCAATATCCGCCAGCGATCGATAATCACCCACACCGCCGTTGGTGTCGGGATATTGAGCCAGAATGCCTATTAGATCATCGCCAAGATTCTGAATCTTCTCTATCGCGTCGGAAGTTGACACGTCGAGTACCTCGAGGCAAATACCGAAGCCCTCGGCACGGCCACGCATGACCTGGATGGTGTCGTTGTGGACGAGGTGAGAAACGACATACGTCTTGTCGGGTCGCTTGGCACGAGATGCTGGGAGGCTGTTCAAAGACATGGTCATGGCCTCGGCGGCCGCGGTGCCTTCGTCGAGCAGACTAGCATTGGCGACAGGCAGACCAGTCAAGTCGCAGACCATTGTTTGGTAGTTGAGCAACGACTGCAGACGACCCTGGCTGATTTCGGCTTGGTAGGGAGTGTAGCTGGTGTACCACGCTGGGTTCTCGAAAACGTTCCGCTTGATGACTGGGGGGGTCTGGACGGGATAGTAACCGCCACCATTCATCCACGTGTGTATGACATTTTTTAAATGCATAGTCTTGAAGGTCTTGGTTATGCCCGTCTCACTGTACTGTTTTGGAAGAGAGTGGATCTTTTCTTGGGGAGGCAGCATGATGTCCTCCGGTATGACCTGAGCAACAAAGGCGTCCAGAGTGTCAACCCCAGAGTCCATTTGCTTTAGCATGGCCGCGATATCCTCATCGCGCGGACCAATGTGCCGTGTAGAAAAGTCCTCCCATGGAAGAGAAGCCTCTGCATTTTTCTTCCGCATGTCCTCGAAGGCAGGGTCCTGACGGAGATCATCAAATGGGTTGTGATGAGATCCCTTCAAAAATGCAACATGTGCAGCCCTGGTTCTCTGTGATGCCCAGCGGGCGGTAACGGCACGAGAAATGGCAGCGCGACTAAGAAGCGCGGCCGAAGGCCGCAAGGGCGCTCCTCGGGCGAGAGCCAGTCTCGAAGCCATTGCGTGCTCTGTGGCTGATTGTGGACGGTGCGTGTCGCGCAGACGGTTCAAGGCCTCGGGATCCTGAGAGATGTCGAGTATGTGTCAGTCGACGAGTATGGTCAGGAATTATGTCGACAGCCAAGTGACACAAGCACCTTCTGAGCCCAAAGTCGGTGATCGATGGTGGTCGTGGTGGTTGTAAGTTATGGCTTATGGGGTTGAGCCGAGAGCAGTGGGAGTAGCGGTGGCCGACTGGTGGCAAAATGAACCAACATGCGATGCGAAGGGACAATGAAATGAAAGACTGGTTATGTAGAAGAAAGATGGCCAGGTGGAAAAGAGGGCGGGGAAGAGCAGAAGAAAGACAATTAAAAACTCATGCGGTTAATTGTAGCATTCTGTGACTAAAGCGCTTTGCTCGCGATTCCCACTTCTCAGAAGTGAACCCAGTTAGGGTTCCAAAATCTCTTATCATATGCAGTCCTTATCGGATTCCGCCTTTATCGGATCATGCAGGATCCCAAATTGAAATAACCCTCTCTAAGCGGGGTGAGTGGAGACCTCGTCGTTCCATTCCCGTCCTGACGGAAGTTCTTCGGGCCGGCGCTGGGAATTCTGCGCCTATGCCTCTTTTTCATCGACGCCGAAGTCGCCCTGTCTTCCGTACATCACCGAATTTACCTGCCCGACACGACTTCAACACCACTACTGACAATGTTTGGAGGATGTATGTTTCACGCCGCGCCCGTGGAGCAGCTGAGGCAATGCACTCAGGGAGTCTGCAATCGCGAAAGCTAACAGCTCGTTGAACCAGTCGCCCCCCCGCAGCAGTCCCCCGGGGAGATCCGCGCCATGGAGGCCGAGGCTATCTTTACAGTTCAGCAGGTCGTCGCGGCTGCCTTCATGCTGTATCTCTGTATGTTTCTCTCACCTTGTTCTTCTTCTTTTTACTTGTTGCTTAGTCTATCTTCTTCGTGATCCACGCGGAGAGGTTTGACGAGACCCTGCCTTGCCTGAGACTGCGTCACAAGTTCGGAAGCAGGTTAGTCGCTGACTCGGCAATGATGCGTCACAGCTCCCTTCGCCATCGACATGGCTAGCAGAATCTTCTAGAGAGCATAGACTTCAGACCCAACCAGAAGACGCCGTTTAGACGATGATGAACCCCCGTACTTTCGATTTTGGGCGGAGACAAGAGGCCATCGAGACAGAAGACGATGAAGGCTTCTCTGTGCCTTTCCATGTGCTGGGCGGCACAATGCAATACTTCAACACCAAGAGTAATGACGGCCCAATGTGCCTACAATTCGGCAGGGTGTGCTGCTCACTGTATAGTGTACGATAAAGAGCGAAACCAGAGAACTACATATCTAGAAAGGCATATGGGCGCCTTAAGTATACGGGAAATCTGTACCACAGTTAATTAAGGGACCTAAGCTTCGGCTTCCTTAGTTATTAGCAGCACGCGCAGCCATTGATTGTTCTAGCGGCTCGTACACGAAGCTATGTTTCTGCCTTGCTAAAAAAGGGTTCTTGAGTGTTCTAGTGCCCTTCATATGAACCGCATCACTCACGCCTAGCAACAAGCGGTACCGCGATCGTTCCAGTTGCTTGTGCGAACCTAAGAGCTCACTTTATGTCATTCTAGACATGTTTCAATGGTTATCCTAATGTCTTATGATGTGTTGGAAGCCGCTCAACCAATGGGACATCGACGCCACGTCACATGACCAATAAATGTCAATCTGGATTCGCATCGAGCTACGAGTTCAGAGGGCGTCTTAAAGCCATGTTTTAGGCCGTATATTCAAGACCCCATCCATTCTTTCCCATTACCACGTCTTAGACGCAGCTCCTTTGTCCATCCTAAACAAAATACCATTCATTGACGCATCGACACTTAGTGGCATTTCAAATTCGGCAGAAGCGCTCCATGCAGGCCTTGCCACTCAGTGAGCCTCGTTTGCACCTCCATCTTCACGCTCCCCAGCTTGTCTTGTCATCTTGACTTTGAGTTCCCCTGACGGCCCTTTTCCCATTGCTGCAAGTCTTGTGCAAGTATTTCTACTTCCTTCCTCAAGTGCTGAAGTTGCTTTTCATAGTCCTCCAATACCTGATGTCGCTTGTTAGCCTCCCGAGTTTCCCGTAAACCAGCTTGCCGGGTCATGGTATGCAATGATCATTACATCATCATGAGATGAGAAGCTAAGAATAGGAGCAAAAGAATGGGATACTATAAATGGACTTACTTTCTTCGCCTTGGCCTCAGTCTCGGGATCCAGGCCCTCCCCATCTTGCCCACCAGGTTGATCGAGCTCCTTGCTCAAGCGGTCCGAATATACCCTCAGAGAGATGAGCCTGCTCCACATTTCCTCCTCCCTGGCTCCCACAGCCGGGTCATTGACCTCTCTCTCCAAAATCTGTAGTCTGTTCTTGAGATCATCCTCATCCGCGCTCAGCGCGTAGCCTCGGTTCCGCAGAATCTGTACCTTGGCCGCCAGGACTAAACACCTCTCACTAATGGCAGTCTGCCGTCTCCTAGCCGCCAGTGCCCTAACCTCGGTCTCTAGCTCGTGCCGCTGCAGGATAGCATCGAGGCTGCCGTTGATCTGATGCAAGCGCGTGTTGAAGTCGGTGATGGCTCGCTTCTGCGTCTTCAGACGATCCGCTACGCCCGTGAACCCTGAGCACAGCACGGGCATGTACCCCGAAGCTGGCTTCTTCTGCAGTGCTTCCTCCCACTCGTTGGCATCTTCGTGAGGCTGAGGCTTGTAGAAAGGGACGTGGGCCTCATCGACCTTGTTGTAAAAGTAGTGTTTGAAGACGCAACTAGGGCCGGAGGGATCCCATTTTTCAGTCACGAGCTTGATCTGATCGACGATCGGTTTTTGCTGGTCTAGAACACATAAGTTAGGCATGATGCTTTCGCCTGCGGTTTGGAAGAAGGCGAGGGAGAAAGAGGGGTCGCAGCTGGTGTGAGACCTACGAGGTGTGTCCCTGCCTGGTTGCCATAGGGAACTTGACAACTGCGCTTGTGATTGAGACAAGGCGGGCATTTGTTGTGCATTTTGCTGCTGTCCGAGCGCATTATTGCCCGCGGTGTTGTTGTTGTTGTTGTTTTGCTGGTTGGCCATGGCCTGACCAAATATGCTGCTCGCCGCAGTAGGCTGAGATTGCTGCGCAGGTTGTGGTTGACCGAAAAGGCCCCCCGAGCCCGCCGGCTTGGTTTGACCGAACATCGACATGGTCTCTCGAGATGAGGTTGAGGTGGTGAAGTCTGGTGGAGCTGTTGGATATCGGTTGCTGTCCAGCAGGAAGTATGAGCTGTCTGATGCCGTCGGGTATCGTACACTTATTTGCGGGAGCTGGCACGTGGATTTGGATCAGTTCAATAAGGTACGTAGATCAGCTTGGCCCTCGTCTGGTCGTCCAGCTCTGTCTGGATGGCAGCTTTTTGTGAGGTGTTGTCGCGCGTCGAGAGTTGTCGAAAGTTGAGGCTCTATTTCTCCTCGTTTTCCATTGGTGCAGTTTCGCGCCGCCTTCCCGTCCTTGTCAGCCAAGTCTCCACCCCTACCCACCCACCAATCAAAGACGACCAATTCCATTCTCAGCCTCCAGATTCCTGACGTCCAGCGACCGGCACCAGCTTCACCAACCTCACTTCGTCTCGACCCAAAGGGCAGTCCCCATCCCAGGCAAGGCAACATGGCGGCCCGACGAACTCAGTATGTTCCTGAATGATCCTCCGGTCTTTCCGCCTCCTTCTCTGGTGCGATTGAGGTTCTCCGGCTTGGATCTCAACAACGGCAATCGTGACCTTTGCTGTGGCTAATACACCAGACTACAGGTTCCATCAGGAAGTCCTCATCGACACCACACCACTTCCCGACAGCATCCCCGCCGTTAAGGAGGTCGGGACCAGTTCCGCGCCCCTTCTGTCGGCATCTTACTTCATCGGCGCACGATGCCACGACTACAACGATGATTACATGCAGTGCAAGAACGAGAACGCCGGTCGCGGCGAATTCGACTGCATGAAGGAAGGCCGCCGAGTCACTCGCTGCGCGCAGAGTGTGTACGTTGGAAACGCCCCTTTCCCGAGCCGAGTTTTTGAGTCCTGCAAGGGGACAGCGGACAAGTATTGGAGCTTTCTGAACTTCTCAATGCTGACGCCCAGTGGCGGGCGCAACACAGGCTCAAGGACATCGATACACACTGCTTGGCCGAGTTTAGCAAGCACTGGGATTGTCTCGAAAATCGAAACCAACAGATGTGGCAATGCCGACCTGCCGAGTGGAAACTGAACAAGTGTGTTTACGAAAAGCTGGTATGTCGAGCGGTCAACCTCTCTTCAGCAACGTTGAAGGGGAATAGTGAAGCGTTGCGGCGGTTGTCTTATTGTGTATTCGCTAATACAGATGGACGCAGAATTTGGAGAAGAAGATCCCCGACCAGCCCCCCAATGTTACGCCCGTGCATCTGCGGACACATCAGATCTTTGCTGATAGGCGCATTGGTCCCGGTGATGGCAAGCCTTTTGTTGCGGCACAGTCTGAGGCGAAGCAATAGGGGGGGCCCTAGGAATGGTGAAGGAACCAGCGAGACGTCATCATGTATATCTGAATCCAATTGAACGGTCGAGTGTTTGGTCTGGAGCTGTCTGTCCAAGAGTCCTCGTGATGCAGTGAATCAATCTCCTTGCGGATGGTGGATGGAATAACGCCACCATCTTACCAACGTGTCCGGCCGGATTGGCCGCCGTTGTGTCTATTCGCTTATTCTTTAACTTACTAATTTCTGGTTCTCCCCTTTCTTCTGCCTACAAGCAGTTAAGTTGGCTAACAACCCCCCCATCACTGTGTCCTACTCAGTCTGGGCTACAGTCTGCCAGCTCCCCTCGCCGCCTTCAAGGCACCGTCTCCATGCCACAGAATTGTGCAAGCCCCGAAGCTCGAGCATTATGTGCGTCTCTTGCGCACTCCGTCCATGAAGCTCTAAGCGACCAACTACGTGGCCGGGCCAAAATAGTCGGCATCCAGAGAGACTGCCTCCGGACAGTCACTGGGTGTGTCGAACAAGTGAGCAGGCATGTGGGTGACGCGGTACACCAGATGCCTTGGGCCGCCGCATGGCAAGATGGAATTGTGTCACGGCGTCGTATTTCTCAGCGGGTGATGGCAAAGGGGGCTACTTGAGTTCTCACGAGTGATGCGGTAGGGAAGTCCAGTCTTGTGCTATCCTTTGCGGCCAGTGTCAGCATTGAGCAAGAGTCCAAATCTGCTGATGGAAGAGGGAATGGAATTGCTAGAACGAGGTGGTCTCGATTTTTCGACGGATCTTGCTATGTTTTTTTTTTCGTCACGTTTCTTTCTACTAAAAGAGCAGTTACCTCTTCACCAAACCACAAGGTATGTTGAATTATGAGTGTTGCGTCTTGCCACTTGGTTGCTTTCTCCCCTTTCCAGAACACTGTTTCATTTTTTACACGTCATCCGAGTGCAGGGTGTGTTCATACATGCACTTGCGCACACGAATGAGGACAGAGAAAACAGGCGATGAAAGAGACGGACATGAACAAGAGCTTTCTGAGCACCCCCGTGGCAAGGAAATGTCTGTTGCATTCGCATGTTTCCCAGGTAGGCTGCCCCTGCTACCCTGCACCGAAATCCAACGAGCTTTCCATACATTTCATTCCGACTCAAGCTGCCTTAAAGTGGCTCAGTGGAAACACAGCCATATCTCTCCATAATCATTGAACGTATGTACGAAGTAGAACAACAAAAACACAATAACAACGAATGTTTATGTACTCATGTACCCAACTAACTACCGATCAAGACACTCCGAGAAAGCGGCTTTATCTCAACTACGTCCACGCCATATCCACGCCCTCCATTCCAAACCCCAGCGCAGCATGTAACAGGGCGAAACAAGATCATGGGCCCATTACCACGGCCTAGTCGATGTACATACGGAACAGAAGCGTAAAACTCCGCAGTAAGTCAGCAGAGACTCGTGCCTAAAAAAAGCAGAAACATCCCCCCTTGCGTGTCCTTCTTGGGGATAGGTAGATTGTTGCCACTGCCAGCAGAATCTGTCTCCTGTTGTTTGTCTCCGTGAGGGAGGGAGGGGCCACGATTATCTTCACCAACTCACACCAAGTTACCAACTACGGAATATGCCACATCTTGAGCCCCCTCGCAGGGATGGAGAGGATGGTCCCGAAGCCCCGGACCATGTCTCCATCCCAACCGGGCATTGTGAAACTCGATGGGGGTTCTCTGCGTTTGCGAATATGTATGACTACAGGGTTGAAAAAGCAAATGCAGTTACAAAACATTTTGTTGACTGACTTTAGTCATTGCTTGTTTGCTTTTTTAGGGGCCTGCATTATCGGGGTTGGGGAATGTTGTTTGAAGATAGCGGCGGGAGCGGGGGCGGAGGTGTCAGTTATGTACGTAGGTACATGCAACTTACAAAAGGTAGGTACCTATCTACCTACATACCTGTTACGAAGTACATGTGCAGTACATACATACTCCGTACATACCTAGGCAGGTAGATACATGTACTCCATTGCAAGCACGTATCTTTAGGAAGCTCAAAATAGAAAGTGATTTTCTTGTTCATTGTACTATACCGGAGTACATACGTCTTGTACATAGGTATGCATAAGATCAAGTCAGTCAGACAACCGTGCTCAACCGAGGAACTTTTGCCTTGAGCTTGCCACTTCTTCGTTACGATGCAACGAGCTCACCATGGATCATCGAAGCATCGGATCATCGCCGATCGGATCAAGCGGCAAGTGGCATGCATGCTATGTATACCCATGCCCACACTGCTATATCCAATGTGCATCTCGTGTGTTTCTTTCGCCGCACAATGTCGAAAGACTGGGGCAATCTCTCCGGGACTTGCCGGAATGAATCAAAGATGCCGACAGGCAGGGACATCTGTAGCAGCGACGTTGTGCAAGTTGCAACTATGTATCATCTTTGTATATTGCAGACGGAACATGCGAACCGTAAAACGCGTATGTCACTGTCACTGCACATGCAGAACAAATGCGGGCCATACTACATGCACACCGTACATGCAGATTGCTCGCAGATTCAAGAGAGAATAAGTGTGGCTTGTAAGTTGTAACTTGTGAGTATGATTGCAGATGAGGAGCCGGTGATCATGAATCGAGTTGGTGCCGGTGGAGAAGCCGTTTGACATATGTAAGATGGTCACATGTGAACGATGGACGCGTCAGCTCATGTGTGAATGTACTGTACTGTAGCAATGCTGGTTGCTGCACTGGATCGGAGGGAGATCAAGGCGATGATGTTCATACTAATGATACTATTACTAACAAGTATGGGGACGGGTATCATACATCGCGGCAACAGCACCTTTCTTCTACAGAGCGTATGGACTTCCAGAGAAGATATACGTAATGAGTGTAACTTGTTGAGAAATTCCTATAGAGCGTTGAGTCTGAACATCCCCTATCGGCCAAAGAGAGTCAGAAACTAGTAGCCTCCATGTATATTGTATCCCGACAGACATCTCTTTTTCGTCTGCATTGTGTTCTACATAGCAGGATCATCTCTCATGTGCAGATAGTATTGCAATCATGAATCCGTGTTGAACCCAGCCAAACTTCTTTTCTCCATTCTCCCTCTGAAGAAGACGGCGCACCAACCGAGGCCCCCCTTTCACTGTTCAGATGACACTCCTAAACATAGTGTAGCATCCCACCCCCCCATCATCACTCCTCTCGAACCGAAAATACGTTGAATATATCCGATCCCCCGTCTTAGGCGACGCCCACGAAAACACCCGCTCCTTACTCACCAGCCGCCAACCTAACCCCTCCGGCACCCCAAACGCCTCCATCGCACCCACATGGTTAGAGCTTGGAGCCATAGACCCGGCTTTGATATGGCCCGTCTTGATGAGGTTCTCATTGTACACATCGGGGATTTCTTCCACGCTCAGCGTGATGGACTTGCTGGCGCGTAGAAAGAACAGCACCATGACGAAGGAGAACAATTCTGGTTCAATGTGCTGCAGGGCCGAAGAGCAGACCACGTGGTCGATGGGCTCCGTGAGGTTCATGAGGGCGGAATGCATGGTAGCCTGGTGGAGGGAGTCGTAGAAGCCAGTTCCGCGGCAGACATCCAGCATGCCAGAGGAGATGTCACAGCCTAGCAGACGGTAGTTTCCCTTGGTCTCTTTGGTCCCATTGGATCCATTGGTGTAGGAGGTGTTCGGAGGTGAAGACGAAGGGGTAGTAGATACAGAGGCAGCCTGTCTCATATATTTCTGGCTCTGGCGCGCCAGCATTCGTCCAAAAGCACCTGTCCCGCAGCCAAGATCAAGAATTGTCCCCGAATTTCGAAAAGTCATATTTCTCTACCAGCTCAGCCAGGGATTGCTTAATGGTAGTATCTCCGGTACTCATCAAATAGTCATACTTCGGAGCCATAGCATTATATGCCGACGCGGTGCCGAGATGGCGGCTCTCATGCTCCAACTTCCAAGGGGTGACGAAGCAAGTGATTCGCAATATAGACATTAATCAACGCCCAATGGCCACCCGGGAAGCCCTGCACAATGGACAAGTCTTGGTATTGTCCCGTGGGGAGGAACTCCGCTGGCTGGGGATTTACCTCAATGACGAAGACTTGTCCATCGGGCGTGACTCGAAGATCGACGTCACATCCCGTGTTATTGCTTCTGCAGCTGCTGACAGCGAATGCTTCTATGGCTGCCTGCTGGGGATGCTCATACAGCACGGCATCGTCTTCTTTCCGCAGCAGCTCCATGTGTGTGCCGTCGTCGAACTTGCCGTCAAAGGTGAGGAACTGTTCTTTTTGTGGCAAGGGCTTCTTCATCCGGTAGGCCAATGGTGTAATAGCTACACCGCTCTGGCCTAGTTGAGCGACGACACAGCCATAGTCCTTGCCTTAATGTATTCCTGCACAACGATATCCTCGCTATTCCGCCCGGCGGCCTCAAGAGAACGTGCATATCCAGCAGGGTCTTCCATGCATAAGTTCTAACGCGGTGGCACGCCTCATGCGCGGCTCGTGCAATGCCTCGTGCATGCGGCGAAGCGCAGAGTCCAGCTCCTCCTGATTGCGGCATACGGACCTCTCGTCAATTAACTGGCTGGCACATCCAAACCCGGGCTTGAAGAACAAGGGAAACCGCTCGACACCAGGAACTCGTGGCGCCCCGTGAAGCCTCTGCCTGGCTGCTTTGTAGAAGTCGTTCTTTGCCTGGGACCTTTCCGAGCTGCGGACTCCGCAGGATGGCAGGTCCAACGATTCGAAATAGCGGGAGGCGTCTGCCCCCGCAACCTCGTAGGCTCGTCATTGGGCGTGCCCCAGAGGAAGTTGAAGTAAAAGTCGAATCCCTCAGCAACTGCGTCGTTAATCTGCTGCTCTACTTTGTGATTGTGTATCCAGCGGTCTTCGAATTCATGCTGAGAGGTGAATAGTTCTGGCTGAGACGTGACGGTGTCGAGATCCTCCAAGACGGAGCCTGACCCTTCGTACGAGGATAGAAAGACGCAGATTCTCATGAGTCATGGCTTCTGTTTCAGTGTTGTCACGTTGGAAGAATCTTTAGTCTTTAAATGAGAGATAATTTTGAGTAGACGATGATTACGGCATCTCGATCCGTCCTCGTACCAACGTCGTCGGGTGTACACAGCGAGGGCCCGAGGGAAAAGGCCTTTTGTATAGTGTGAGATATGTCTGATTGATGTATGTCTATGATATCTAATTAGAAAGACTATCTCTAGGAATGGGAGAATGGGGCCATGGGCCGACTATATTATTATATACCATACATAGGCGCTCTGTGCTACCTACAACAAACGAGTGATGTCTCAGATGTGAGGCTGCTACCTCCAACATATAGGACTGCGATGTGGCAAATTCCCTTGGATGAACTTGAGCTTGCATTCTATGGTAGATGCCCATAGACCTAGCTTACACATACCTTTGGCTATACCCATTCCAAAGGGCCATGTGCAAATAAGTCGATTGCTATTGATGGATCTGAGGTTTTCTTCCCGTGCCTTGGTTGTGATGGAACTCTTCCGACAACGCAGCGTGCGCATCGGGCCTTTCGTCATATTACATAATCCTAACGCACGCTTAGCGGCTGAAAATAAGTCTTGGGAGTTAAAATCAGGTTTGAGGGGTGATGATTTGCTGTCGAGGCAGTGAGCCTCACAAATTGCGTGGCCTCTCGTCGTGAAGCATTGATGCCGACGGCGACAGCAATGATCCCCAGCTTACGGAGTGAGGGCGGCCCCGGTGCGGTCGCTGTCTCAAACGTCCCGTGCCGCTGACGCCCGCTTGACGAAATCACCAATATGCACATACATACATATCACCAAGGCTGGTTCGTGCATGCATCGGGCATGCAGACATCTCGGAGGTATCGCGTGTCGCAGGTGTCCGCAGAGGCGGGGGCCACATACATGTATGCATACCGTACCGTACCGTACCGTACCTACGTGCTCAATGCAGTCAATTCAGTCAATGCAAGGCCGCCGATGGCCATGCTGAGGTACTTAGGTACCAGGTACATACAAGGTACTCCACGCAGACAGGCCACGGGCAGCATCCATCTGCCGTTCCATGATCCATCCCCTCATGCTATCATCTCGCCCTCCGTCTCATCATGCTGGTCAACTATGTAATCACGGCAGGCTAAACAGAAGCACGAAGAGTGATCCACACTCGGCTATCATGAGCCGAGGAATCTCGGACAAGCATGGCTGCATGGCCCATTATCATGGGGTGACTTTCGGCTCCGCGATGAGGCCCGTTGTCGAGAATCCAATGCTCTAATGTCGCTTCACGTTGATATACGAATCAACGAAACCCTGCCGCAGATTTGTGCATACGAGGGTACAACAGAAGAAGTGTGGACGAAGGCATGTCTTATAGTTATACGTAAAGCAAAAGATCAAACCTTCCCGATACTACGCTGCTGTGCCCGGCCGGCGGCGGCTGCCTAATCTTCATATGTATTTGTATTTCCCCAACGTTTATTTAGTTAGTGTCGCATCACGATTGTCACCATTTGACAAGCACCTGATTGACAACCCTCGCATAGCATTGTTCCTTGGAAGTCAGGCTGGAGGAGGGGGGCCGACCTGGGTCATGTTTCAGCGGAAACGTCTCCGCCTTTGAGGAACACCCGCCAAGTCGTCGCGGTTCGATCTGAAGTCTTGTATGTTTTGCCACGAGTACGTGATGCGCGGCATCATGAGCCGGCCGGGCTTCATTCGCGGCCGGCAACGGGATAAGAGACCATGTTGGTTGGGGTGTCTGTACTCCGACCGTACGGAGTAGAATCAGTAGATACATAACACCTTGTGGCCAAAAAGTCGAGATGCTGGCTGCTCCTGCTTTACATGCATTAGGTAGGTACATGTATTCAGGCTCCAGCGGGAACGATCCGAACTACATACAATGTATGGGGAGTGGCACTCGGATCAATTCATCATCTAAAGTTTGCTGCGGCCTGGTCCAGCGCGGGATCAACACGGGATGGCATTGCTCTGGGGGAATTGCTCACTAGACGCGACAACAGGCTATATTGCACTGGGTACTCCGTATATAGTAGGGAGAGAATCAGAGACCGACCGAGTCAAAGATTGCTTCGACTACCTACCTAGGTATGTATCTGTGGGGTACTTAATCAGTACAACTTGGCGGTGATATCGGAGCCAGAGGGCCGGAGGGCCATGTGGTTACACACATAGGTATAGAAATGTGTGTGTATATAGATGATAGACGATGGCGAGAAAAAGCTGTTGTTCTGTAAGACTCCCGTAAGTCCGTGACGATGTGGGCAGCCGTTCGCTTCGGCTTTCCGGGATCCCCTTGCTGTTCCTCCTGCAGTCGCATTACGGAAATTAGTACGTAATTGGCGTCGCACAAGGCAGTGCAGATGAAACAACGTTTGCGCGACGATGAGGCAAAGGGAAGGTGGAGGAAATGGAAAAGCAGGAAAAGGGTGAACCAGGAAGCTGGTGAGCAATGCAGGCTCGTCGAAGCTCGAGGGGACAAGTTTCCGGCCAAAGCGGCCAACGGGACCGCGGCTGTAATCAGGCGACAGCCGTCACGGCAGATTGGCGCCCGTCTGTCTCCGACGCATCGAGAGAAGGCATCTCCGTTCCGATTTCCTGATGCCAGGTTTGTCACCTCTCTTGATGCCTATTTTTTTTTTTTTTACGGAAATAGGTATGTATATACGGAGTACTGATACGGAGCGAGCCAAGTGGCGCCCCACTGGCCGAGAGATGAGGACGTTTCAGGAACGACATCACCCCACAATATCAGAAAGTCTGCTTAGTCTGTTTAGCGGGTCCAGGGCCAGCACGACCCCGGTTAGTCGGCTGCTCGGCTGGGAAGCGGCCCATGGACGAGAAAGAGAATCGTCGGGAGGCCACAGCCATCTCAATCCTCAGGACCTCACGATGGTGGATGGACAAACACCCTTCCGCGTCGCAATATTTCTATGACAGGATCCCAGACCGTTGTGATCCCTTCGCTAATAAAAATGCTCCGATCTGCACCCGTCCAGCGCAACGCAAGCTCCGTTGGCTGTTCCTCATGAGATTGCGCCATCCAGGTATGTATCCTCATTTTGGAAGTCTGCCATGGCGACAGCAATTAGCATCTATGCACTGTGCATCGCATATCCTGCGCGGCACCGATGCCTGATGGGCCAAGAGTAATTGATCAATGTCTCGAAAGACTCTTGAAACGGTGGCTTCCATTGATCAGATGTCTGCGGTGTGATGATGCTCGTGACAAAAATTGTGAGCCTTGGGTAACCATTAATTCATGCCATTATTACACAACTCCCACCAAATTCCCCTCTTCAATCTGCGCAGCAACCTTGACGATCATTGTACATCATAGTACTCCATAGGTACATACTATGTATTGCAAATATTGGCCAGGCCAGGGGATGCTTCTTGCAGGGTACTACAGCAGGGCACCGCAGGCATATTATGTGAAGTGAAACCAGGGGAGCAAAGAAACCCTCAACGAAAGTGTGCTGAACGGCGAAATTAAGGGAGATAGGCACCAGCTTTTGGAAGCAAGTGGAAATGCGTCTGATGTCATGCCCCAAGCCAGGCTATGAGCCGATATTGTAGGCGGGGAATAGGTACACCCCTACAAGGCTAGGTACAATCCTTGCTACTGTAGCCCACGCCCACATCCGTGGCATCAATTTGTGGCATGAATCCGCGGCATCGGATCAAATTTGTGGCATCAGTTCTGTAACAGAGGACTCGGCACACGAGTTGGCCGCTGTTGAATCTTGATTGTTGGTGATGGCAATGGACAATGAGCAAGCCAAGATTGCAGGAAGCCTAGTTGGTGGCGGACTCGAACTCGGACTGCTCAGCGTCACCCCGCCCGCCATGTGTGTGTTTGAGCCACTACGCACACCCCCTACTTATGACTTCATTGGATGCGCCGTTGCGGTTCAGGGCGTGTGGTGCAGGGCGTCTGTTAGCGTCAGGGGCTGCTGCAAATTCCTGTCCACTCAGAGCCGCGGACCCCTGGCGCTACTGCGCTGCTGCGATTGGGCACAACGCGTCATCTGGACGCAGTGGCGGGTTGGGATGGAGGGAGGATGAATCAGTCCGATCGGGTTTGCCAGACATTTTGCAACTCGCGCATCGGACCATCATGCATCACTGCCTGGAAGAGTGAGCCAGTTGTTCACACCAGCACTTCAACTTGGGATTCTGCGCTGCTCACTTGCGCTGCTCATTGACAAAGAGGCCCAACATGCGTGTGGCACGTGTCCAAGTACCAGTATGTATCTACCTTTGCGCCCATTTGATCCCCGCCGGCCATGTTCTTCTCCTTGGCGCTCAAACCATCCAATCTTGCCGCCCACCCGCGTTATGCCTCACACGTCTACTCCGTACGCGCCACGCCTCTTTGCCGTTGCTCCGTATCCAACCCTTGTTCCCATCAAGTCGTCCCTGGAACTTAACGACCTGCATGTGGGTACCCCATGTCCCTCCACACCCCCGGCTTGCGTGGGCTTACGGAGCAACAAGCCGCCGGCTCCAAGTGCCCCATAACCCACAGCTAGGCAGGGCAGTTGGCTCGCAGCTGGTACATACGGAGAACCTACATACCTCGCAACTGGCTGAAGAAGGCTTGGACCCCATCCGTTCCTGCCTTAATAACATCAGTCGGCCGCGCCCATTATTTTGCATTTAGTTTCTGATCGATCCACAACTTCTCTTCTCATCACACTCTCTCCCGCCCCCCAAAGCGAAGGACCTGGATTGTCGAGCTGCCTTGACGGTATTGCTGCTTTTGTCTTCCATCTGCACTCTTTCTCCATCCCACGCTCCTTTGTCTGTCCTCGACGACACTTTACGCTCCTTCAGACTCTTTTCGATTCAAACACGGGCCTTTTCAACGTCTTCACCTTGCACCCGGCTTCCCTAGTCATTCGATTACCTTGGTCAGACGACTCATAACCTAAGATCGATAGCAGTGCTGCCCAGCTGGTTCTGAAGCAAGTGAAAATCCTTCTACGAAGTTGTCCGTCTTCGTAACGATCAAAAAGAACACAACCTGAACGCTGTATCAAAGGTAAAAAATACACGCCCCTTGCGATAAAATCCCGGTTCGCTTTGTGTTCTTTTTATATTATTGTTTCTTCTCTTCCCTCGGCCACCGGACTGGGAAACTTCTCAATTCGACAGGGATCGCCGAAGGCTTCCCAATGATCAACGGGTGTAAAACCATATCTCGGTTCTTCAGACGACACTCACCTGAGAGTAATGGGTGCCCGCCATGAACTATAACTGGACGATGAGCCAAATGCCGACGCCGACGCCGTGAACTGCGACAAGAGGCGCCCACCCGAAAACAGCAAGTTTGGCTGTCCACTTACTTGGAGCAACCGTTTTCGACTTCCTGTCTCACCCGTTCCCCCCACCGACAGCATTCCAGAGTCGTCAATCACCAGCCACCCGGCTCTACAACCTGTTCCGGCGCCAGATGAACAAGTCCTTGTTTGCATTGTTTGCTCCAAACAACGCCTTGTCTCTGGTCTCATGAGCACCAGCGACGCATGGCAAGAAAAGCGGCGGGTGCCACCTTCCATCACATCATTGTCTGATATCTTGTCGCCGAATGCGGATAAAACAGATAATGAGGGCATCTTTGTTTTCTTATATAATGGAGCGGGATAGTCTTGTTGTCAAAATGTTGCTAACTCTTTTACAGATTCGATCACGCTGTTCAAAATGAAGTCGTCGATTTTTCTCGTCGCCACGGCCGCCTTGTTGGCCACCGCTACTCCTTTGAAGAAGCGCGTGATGGTCACTGATTGGGTCACCGAAATTGAATGGGTCACTCTCTATGAAGATGGTACCTCCACACACACACCGGCAGTCAACGTAGAGGCGCCCAAGGCTACTACTCCTCCTGCTGCTCTGGCAAATGACAACAGTGTCAAGCCCCATACCACCTCGGCCGCGTCTTCTTCTTCACCACCTACTCCTACGCCCCAACCACCTAAGCCTCAACCAGTGGTCGTTGATGTTCAGATCCCCCAGGTTGAAACCCCCAAGGTTCAACCTCCGGTCATCGACGTGAAGACCCAGGCCAAAACGCCAGTTCTCGAAGCGAAGCCGCAGACTCCCAAGGCCCCCTCACCTCCTAAGGCTTCTTCACCTCCCAAATCAACTCCCAAAAGCTCTCCACCCCAGCAGGCCCCCGAAACCAACAACTTGAACAGCTACCAAAAATCAGTCATTGACCACCACGCAATTCTTCGCAAAAACCACGGTGCCGAACCTCTGGAGTGGGACGAAACCCTTGCCCAGTATGCCGCCAATACGGCCAAAGGCTGCGTGTTTAAACATGACATGTAAGTTCCATCGAGCATGAGTGGTGAAAGCTATTCAAATGAGTCAAATTACTGACTTTTGTAATTAGGAATCAGGGTAGTGGTAACTACGGCCAGAACCTTGCCAGTTCTGGTATCTCTGAGGACATCTCCGGCCAGGAGGTCAAGTATATTAAAGAGGCCATCTCGAACCAGTGGTACAACAATGAGATCAGCAGCTTTAGCTCGTTCTATGGCATGGCCCAACCTCCCTCCGATAAATTCGGCGCGTATGGCCATGCCACCCAGCTTCTGTGGAAGGATACTCGCAAGGTCGGCTGTGCCACGATCAGGTGTCCCGCTGGTACCATTTTCGGCATGAACTCTCAGTACAGTGTGTGCAACTATGGACCTCCTGGTAAGTCAATCTTGGCCACCTTGATACGTCGATCACGGATAACGGGAACATGTGCACTAACATTCATTGCGCACAGGCAACGTTCAGGGCCAGTACGGCGAAAATGTTCTCCCGCCCCTTGGCCTGGACATCTCCATTGTGTAAAAGGCTGTCTTGGCTCTCAAAAAAACACGCGCCACACGTCCATCTCATTGACTAGAAGCCATGAGCGCATCGGCAACGTCACGCACGAATGTGTGCCCAGTGGAGCTGGAGCTGACATATCGAGCACGGCCATGGCTGATAGTCGATATGTAGATGAGGAGTGTATAGCAGCCTGCATCATTTGTGAAATTCGCTTCTCGCCTGCACGTTGTACCACGTGGTATTGAACGATGCTGGCCCTTTTTCTTTACTTCCTCTTTTTTTTCTTTCTTTTTATGTAAGACGAGCATCTCGTCCTTCACTTCTTTCCGGACTCTCTTTTACCAGACCTTTCACTCAAATCGGCTTCGATTTTTTCTTTTCTGTCTATATATATATATATATATATATATACATATGCAGCATGGGCTTGGCGCCATGACGATGGATGTATGACGGAACTTGGCGTATTACCGGGCAAGTAACGGCGGGATGAGAAGGAGGGGAAGTTGAGAACTGTAGTGCGCTGGGTTTTTCGCATGTCCAGTTCTCTTCTTTCAATCTAGCAATGACATCTTTTGCGCAATTGATGGCTTGCCCAGAAGTGTCTACCGTGCTGTTTGTGCTGACGTGTCCGAGACTTCGAGGTGGTCACAAAGCCGCATCAGCGACTTGGGGCAGTCTTTAATCTTGGAGTAATGTATATGAGGCTTCTCAGAAGGCGGCCCTCCCTCCGCAAGCGCCGGCAAGATCTCTGAGTCAAAAGTTGAGTTGAGAAGGCCTCTCCCTTATTACCGCATCTGCATTCCATTTAGGCCTGGAAGTTTCCTTCCTAAAAACTTCCTATGTTCGGCTATATGTATGAAGGGAGGAAGGTCACTCTTCTGAAGTTTAGGATCCTAGCTTGGTATTCCACTGATCCAAGTTTGGTTTGGGTATTGCAACAGTAAAGATTGATGACAATATGTTAAAAGGCTAGGGAGGGGAGGGTGTCAGTGCTCAAGGATCTTGGTCTTGATCTCTTGTGCCCGTTCCCCTTTTGCCAATGGACCTCCGACGCTTCGCTCGACGCCCTCACGCTCGTGCCTCGGCTCCAATTGCTGCTGGCTTCTTCTTTCGGTCCCCGATTCCCCGCTGCTACCTGCCACTGCCACGCATGTAGGTATATACTTACACTATCAATGATCTTATCGTTGTTATGTAGTGCCATGGTTCCTGAGAGGGATATATAATAAGGTTGGCTTGTGGAGGGGGTATCAAATCAAGTCGAGTCGAGTACAGTCAAGATACGTATTTGGAAGTCCTATTGGGGAGGATCTCCTACATACCATACCGTCTACGTATTCTGCTTTTCCTTTTGGAATTGTGACTTGCATGTCTTGAACGAAATTATGACGGGCTTAATTTTCTCCCCTTGCTTTCACTCTTTCATTCTTTCATGCCATCTTTCTATCGTTCATGCATTCATTCATTCGTTTCACACCTAGAATACGGAGTACTTGGAGGTCCGATAACGCTGGGCGGTAATAATGGCAGAAGTCACGTGCACACAGAGACACAACAACACACACAACATCATAAGTGACAATCAATCAATACAAGCACACTATCAACCCAAATCTCATTATTTGTAACAGCACCCTTCTTTTTCTTTCGTCCACAACATCAGCTCAAGATGTCTAAAAAAATAATGGAAGTTTTTTTGTCCCAACTATGTACGCGCAAATGCCATACCAAATCAATTATCAGACCATAAGCGAGGCAGTCAGAGGCTAGAGCTCTTAGAGGTACAGTCGGGAAAAGTCATACATACCCGAAGCGAAACGCTCACCAAGCAACGGTGTGCAATATTTTTTTTCGACGCTGGACAACTTTGGAAACTCTCCATCAAAAAACCAATACCTACCTGGGCGTCCGAAGAAACTTACGAAGCGAAATATTTCGCTACACCCTTGCCTTGACGAGGAGCGATCCATACGTAACTCTGCGGTCACATTTTTGTGAATTTAGTGTTGTAGCAGAATATTTCGCTCCGTAAGTTTCTTCGGATGTCCAGGTATTGATTGGTTTTTCTGATGGAGAGTTCCCAAAGTTGTCCAGCGTCGAAAAAATATTGCCAACCGTGCTTGGTGGGCATTTCGCTTAGGCAGCGATGTCACGGTATGGCTTTCCCGAATCCCGACTGTACCGCGTGCACAATAATAAGAGCTCAGCACCTCCAAAATTCCAAGATAAGATATCATTTATGATGTTGGACGTAGCAGTTTCAATCTCATCAGGCATCACTTATTCTCGAATCTCTCATCTGGCATGCCATACAGTCATAATGATCATAGCACAGACCCGGAGGATCGAGTTGACAGCGCTTGCTAAAATACCTACCTACTATATATGTACAAAGAGAACGTCATAATGTCATTCACGCCACGTGGACGGTGCACGTACAAGAGGGCCTGTTCCCGAGGGGGGGGGTACAGTTTTCGCACAGACAAGAAGTTTATACGCGCGCACGCACGCACGCACGTCCATGCATCTCCAGACTTTATTGACCTGCGGGGTCCCGGGGATGCCACGCAAAGGATGCGGAGAGTTTTCTGCTTGGCTGGTTAGGATGAAAATGACCGTTATGTACATGTAGATGTAACTGTCAAGGGCATGGCAACACTCAACAGTATCTAAGTTGTACAGTGAGGGGTGGCAAGTAGGAAGCTGAAGATTTAGATATTGGAATGACAGCTACGGTGTGGGAAGGAATGTCAGCAAAGGGAGACTGTGTACCTATGTGTACAGTATAATGGGGACAGGGATAGAAACTGGGAGACTCAACACCTAAGTTACTGTACGTATCGATGCGTGCACGACGAATGCGATTAACGCGCCGGGGAAGCTTCACTGCCACAGAAACAACAAAACGGCAACCCGCGTCGAGAATTGTGTGGGGTCTGCCCGTCGCCGGTCGGTGATGCGGATATAAAGTGCGCTCGGCCCATGCGGCCACCAAGAGCTGAACAATCGCACAGAGTCGGGACTGGAATGCTAGGAGAAGGCTAATGCGCGCCACGAAGACGGGATACACGATGACGCATGGCGCTCGGAGCAGTTTGGCATCTGTTAGGGGCACAGAGGGCGCAGAATGTGAAGATAGGATAGGCAATAGACGGGCACAGACGGGTCACAGATACAGGCAGAAAGGCCCAGAAAAGACTTGTATAGATAGAAAGAGGTAGTTCAACATATCTAGTATATATCGCTGATCTCATTTGCGTCGAGGCCATTTGCGCCAAGAACGAGTAGGTAGGTGGCCCAACATGCCATTCAGCTTGTACAAGTAGATTGTAGAATCGCGTTTCATGTTCAAAAACACTTGCATGCCGTAGCATGCCATCCGCAACGCCCGCTAAGAAACCGGCAAATCTAATGTCCTACATGATGGCCGAAACTCCAACAAGACTTCTTGCTTTGAAAGCCGAGTTACCTCCGTGCATTGACAGTGCTACCGCTTGCGCGGGCGCGGAGCAGAAGGCGAAGGCAGCGGAGGCATAAGGGCCGACTCACTGGGTCAAGGAAGATGTGTACAACAAAGGACATGTGCTTGACTGTTCGAGCCACGCCGACGGCCGTGACGTGAAGAAGGAATAGAGAAAAAAAGAAACTTCGAAAAAAAAAAAAGAAGAAGAAAGGCCATTCCTCAAAGATTTAGAAAAAAAAGTATCAGCATGGCCAAGTCTGCATCAAGCCACTCGATAGGCACTGCCATGGTCAGCAATAATTCAAAGTAGACTAAGGATGATATGAGCAACTTACTCGATGATGAGCTCCTCTCCTGACCACATCCCGCTCGCAACCCACAATCCACAATTGACAATTTCAGCATACCGCTTGTCCGGTGTCTTGACAGTGGCAAACATGCGGAAGCCATACTGGCGAGCATCTATATCCTTGCTTTGGCCGGGCCCAAGAAGAGAGTCCAGAATGTCGCATGGCCCAGACAGCGACCCCCGAGTTCGCATCTCCATACTAGTATTCGAATTCGCGGAAAAGAGCCTTCGTCAGTTGGGCCATCCTCAACGGAAGCGCATAACCGCAACAGACGCAGGAACTCATGACTTACATGGCTGCTGGTTGATCACTCGTCTGCAAAACAAACGCTCCCTCGACGATGCGTATCGGCCGGAAGCCCCTTGCTTGGCCCAAATCATAGCCGCCCGCCTGGCGTGGGTGACAAAAATTAGCGGCTGCTGCGTATATATATATATATATATATCTTGCGTGCATCACATCATGACACGGTACAACCTACAAGAACCCGTCCGTTGCCAAAAGACCCAGACCATTGTCCTGCGGCAACTGTGGCGATTTCCTTCTGGATCTTGCTTTCCACGCGCGATGGTTCCGGGTTCAGAGCCACGGCTATGCGAAAGTCGAACTCCAGAGCGGGCATCGGGAAAGAGAGCGACGGTTTCGGAAAATGCGGCAAGGCTCTCCGACAAGACTCCTCCACGCTTGTTTGGCTGAATACGCTGCCACTGCTAACTTCGGTTAATTACCATCTACCCCCAATGTGTTTCTTCTGTGGTGGCGGTGGTGGTGGTGGGTAGATCATGCAAGTAATGACGGAAGCTGACCTGCTGATATGGCTGCTTCCAGAGTCCGACATGTCGTCGTGGAATTCTCCATGTCGTGGTCGGCATATCGGCTGCATCATGAATAGTGCCGGATTTGTACTTGTAGAAAGAGAGTCCAGTTTAGAGTCGGTCTTCACACACGGGCCGATCATGCCGGCGTCCCAATTCACGACATCTTGTTCGACCATTCCGTTATCCTCGTCGGGCTCGGGTGTATAGACAGGGGCGATGTGAAGTCCGTCGGAGTGATTTCAAGGTAGCCGAAGAGCTTCAGCTTCTGTAGTTGTGTGGTTCTCTTCGAGTGTATGGGGACGGGTAGTAATAATGAATATATGTAGAAGGATTCAAAGGACGGAGAAGTAAATGAAGAAAAAAAAAAGTCTTCACATCTGTCCGAATTGTCAAATTGTGACAATGTTGTCGCCGTCGAGGTGTGTCACCGTGTAAGAGAGGTAGTACAAGTACAGGTGATGCTGGAACGCTGGCATGTAGCAAACTCAGCAAAATTACGTTGCATGTGTGAATGGCTCGGCAGTCTTCCACTAACAAGACAGTTCAGCGGGCACACCAAGTCAGTGGCGAGGCAGATGGCGTGGGCTGATGTATGATGTATCAGATGTATCAGGCAGGTGAGTCGACCGGGTCGGAAGCGGGAGGACGGGTCGGGTGGTGGAGTGCAAAATGGTGGCGCCAACGATGGTTGGTGGTCACGACTTGGTGGTCACTGGACACTGGTCAGTCGTGACGATGTGTTTGACGACTGTGTGCAATTCGACTGGTACATAGTTCGAAAACCACATCCGAGCTTGGGGGGGGGGGGGGGGGGGGGGGCGCACAATTAAGAACGGCAGGCACGCGGCGAAGTTTGGCAAGAGCAAGTCTGAGCAACTGATGAAGCCGGCAACTGCAGCTGTTTGGCCTCACGCGTGAACGGCGAATCCTATCGACGTCCCTCAAGTTCATTAAACCCTCCATTCAAAATGTGTCAGAATCTCAGTCGACACAGCGGCCGATCATCGACCCATTGCCTGCAATGCATAGGTTGACTTTGACTCTTCATCTACCCTTCCACCAGCGAATGTGTACGCCCAATGCCTGGACTCCTGGAGTCATGCCACGAGTAATGCCGGAACGCAGGAACCGAGACGCTCCGACACGTTGGCCCTGACACCGCGACATTGTTTGCTGAAATGGATGTTCTATTGTATGCATATTCGTTCGGAAGACCTGATGCAGTACTCCCCGATGTACCTACATGCCTGTGACACGTCAACTTTCAAGTCCATCAAGCCAAATGCCAAGTCGGTGTGGTTTGGCTTTCTGTCTTAGCAGTCCAAGAAAAAGAGGCTCAAGAGCCCACCTTTCCATCTGCACAACCATTTCTATCCGACTCCAGCTCGTGAACAAATGTTTGTTCACTCCGCTAGTTAGTGGCTCGCCTGAGTCGCCTCACAGATAACGTTCAGTGCGTTCCCGAAGTCTGCACGGAGTCTTTGACGTAGTATTGTCACGCATGCCGTGCCACTCGAACCGGGCGCGAGAAGTGGAAACGGCCACATCGATCCGATGATTACGCTTGAGACATCCGGGGTGTGTTCTTGGGCTTCGCGTTTGTTTTGTCACTTTGGAAGTTACTCATGATGCAACGATTGGAGTAGGTAGGCAGAGTCAGGCACATTTCGCTCGCAAGACGTCCATTGAATCCGTTTTACCTCATTCAATTCTCCCGAAGAAAAAAAAACGCAAATACAACGATGAGAAGGATATCATGATTCATCGCATCGAGGTTTCTTCTGCAGCGGCATGATATGCATACAAGTGGACACCTGCATCTTCTGTTACATCCGCTGCTGCATCGAAGCACTGCCACGCGGCTGGGTCAGCCTCAACTTCTCAAGTCGATCTGCTGCCGGACTTCTTCAAGTTTGGCTTGACGGGATGGGGGGTTCATCTGCGGTTTCTCCAATCAGGGAAACTGCACTGCCTCTTTACCGTCACAGTTGCCTGGCTGGTTCAATAGATCGGGCATTCGTAAACTGAATATGTGTCGCACAATGTGAGGGATGAAATGGTGTGATTGATGTGCGTGATTCCTAACTAAAGAACTGGGAAGGGGGAAGCTAATTTATAGTTGGTGAGAAGATTA
>SRPN01000103.1:0-69794 GCA_018360045.1 Claviceps capensis | reverse complement strand
ACACAAGACCACGTGACTTGCGTCGCAGACCCCCCTTCAGTTTTGCCTATTTTTGGCGCGCACTGGCACAGCTTCGCGTCACTGCATTTTAGTCCTTCCAAAGCGAAGTTCGATGCATCAGCTGCACCAAGAGTATCTTGCGAGTGCACGCAGCCGCTACTTCGCTCTTGCGATGCTTCAAACTAGGTAGATTTTTCTACAGCTAGTGCTCATACGGAAGCCGATGCGACGTCGGTGTCGTGGAATTGTAAGCCATGAAAATGAGTGCTTCAAGCCGCCCAGGCCCACAAAGTATTGACATGCTGGAAAGTGCTTGTTCAAGATGCGCAGTGGCACTTGCACCATCCGCTTCACAATCGGAATCAGGATGAGCCTGTCCAACTTGTCCTCGAGCTGCTGCATCGCCGATTTCACCCTGCGGATTCTCTAATTAGGATCCAGTGCACCAGATGAGTTGCTCGAGAAGACCACGAACGACAACCTCTTCTCCCACGCTGCCAGGCTCAGGCTGGCGAAGAGAACCCGCCGCCTCGGACGCAGTACGTCCCCGTGAATAAGTTGAAAGGTATCATTAAAATTCTTCCTGCAACATAAACCTTTCCTTCACCGCTCCTTCTGTCACCGCCCTGGGCATAGCCAGTACCTTTTGTCATTGCGATTGCTGATATTATCCCATAGCACTTGCCATCGGGGGACTGGAAGACGAGTGGAGTTTGTAAAGGCCGCAACAATACTCCGTACTTCCTTCTGTGTTCGTTCGTCAAGTCAGAAGCACAATGAGTCATCTGTGTGCCACATGACCTGTCGGTTGCTCTTGCATCTCTGGTCCATCGTCCAGTACGTCCAACTGCCAGCCACCACTTGCACTCATCCATCGGCGATCGCTTAACGTGCAGCATCGCTTCTTACCCCGATCCATCCATCTACTCAGCCACTCTGATTATTCCACAATAGGTTGCTTTTGGGAACGTCAGGTACCGCGGTATAAAGAGTCAGAGGAAAGTGTAATGTCGATGCATAAACACAGGGCTATGGTTTCTTGTATTCATCTTGTTTATGCATCGACATTGCACTTTCCTTCGACTGTTTATACCGCGTTACCTGACGTTCCCAAAAGTAGCCTAGGCTGGCGGTTTCTACTTCCTCCACAGCAAGGGCCGCACCAGACTACCACAGTCCACAGGAAGGAAATCTTATCAGGTACGTTCGAGCGTCGAGCGAAGGTCTGCTTCTGATCAGGTCGATGGACTCGCTACCATTCCGCACATGACGAAGTCGCGCCATACACCGATGAAAGCAGTAGTAGTTGCCCAAGTTTACGACTTTGCGAAAAGCATGAGTTCCCCTCAACAAACAGCTCGGGGGCTTCGCTGTGCGGAGTTGCCATTCAGAGTAGAGTTCGAGCTTGGATCGTGCCTTCTAGGTTAGGCAACTTCCCAACGGCGATTGGAAGTTGCTATAAAAGCGTGAGCAACTCGAGCTTCTGGCATGCTGCCTTTGAAATCTACTCATCACTCATCAGTTCACTAATATGTACACACACAAACACCAATTCATAACCCTTATCGTTCATTCTCCCTTCAGTCCATCATTGACAACGAAGCCGATAACACTCTCCGCGATCTTGTGCTTTCTCGCACTCGGGGTATGCATTCTTGTAGAGAGTGCAAGAGTGCGAGGAAGCACAGGATCGCGTCAGAATCTCGGGTTGCTCACGCTTTTATAGCAATTTCCAATCGCCGCTGGGAAGTTGCATGACCAAGAAGGCACGATCTAAACTCGAACTCTGCTCTGAATGGCAACTCCGCACTGCGAAGTATATACCTCATACATATTACACAGAGACACCGCTCTACTACCTACATCATCAAGTCCTACTTCGGTTCATCTTTGACAATGATGTCCAACACACTCTCCACGGTTTTGCGCTTCCTTGCACTTGGGGCACGCATTTAACGCAAGGCCTTCTCTCTTTTTCTCTCCCAGAAAATGAAAGACTGTCCACACAGACGCCAATGAATTCCTTAGGCCTCAGCCTCTGCTCTTGCTACCCCAGAGCTCACCACCGGCCTCTTCGTTCCCTCTTAGGATGTGGCCATTGAGCCAGGCCAGGAGGACGAGATTGTCGTCAATGGCACCATCCAGCAAATCGACGCCTACATGGAGGCTCACTACCCAGGCTGGTCCGCCAGGTGGGCCAACTTCATTTCACACTCGGCTTCTGGCAACAGCCAAGCGAGCTACCGCACGCCCGAGATAATAAAATGTAAAGCTTTACGTCTCTTCTTTTCATCATCGCCCAAAACCAGTTCAGCTTTACTTATGAAGGTGAAGTCTGTCATGTGCAACCAGCCTTTTCGTCGATGCATCACGGGTTCCATTCGTGGAGGCATCGACCACCTTCGCGGCATGCCGCATTAGCAAGGACCGCCATTCGCGAAAGGGGTCTGGGGCCAGGAACTTTGGCAACGTCAGCTGCTCGGAGGACGGGGCTATCATATGGTGTAATGATGTAAGTGGGATCTTTAGTTCTGTTCTTGGCGTAGACTTCGTCGCTGATAGCCTGATGCTTAGGCGATACATAGTATCATTAATGATGGCTTGCGGAATCGATAAGATGTCATGATGCTCTCATGGCTTTGGCCGATCATCGTCTTTTCTATGTGGCTAGGCATGACTGATGAGAGAAAGTGTCTTCACTTGTACATGCTTGAGGAGTTGGGGGGATAAACAAGGGCTAACGTGCGTTTGAATTTGGACGTAGAAAAATGTGCTCCCTTGCATGTTTGTGTATTCTTTCCACTCCGTGAGTATAAATTTTCACACAAAAGTTAAATGCACAAAGTAACTGACTGGCCCAAGTTTTGAGAGTCCTTGGCAAGCCATCAAAGATGCAGTATCTAGCGAAACCACAACCAAGGGAACGAACGGGCTTGGCGGAATTCGCGGGGAAACAAGACCCTGTTGAGTTTGACTCTGGTTGTGAAAAGACACAGGTGGTGTAGAATAGGTGGAAGTGAGGATTGCTGTTCTTCTGGTCTCCTCTGTGGACAGTGGATCTTCGTTCTTGTCTTGTAGACCTCTACTGTTGTGGGCAGTCTTCCCCACCCATCATCCATCATTTGAGAAGTAAACAATTGCATTCTGAAGCAATCCTGGAATCAGTCTCTACAAGTTTTCGCCGTCGTATTGCGTCTATTTGTCTCCAACTTCGTGACCGTCATTGCCCGTCGTGTTGAGAATAATTCGTTCATCCAGTCTCTACATTCACTTTGCAATTGCCTTTGCAATTATGTTACCCTGTTACTGAGGTGCTGTGATCCAGTGAGTATTGTTGTTCTTCTGGTCTCCTCTGTGGACAGTGGATCTTCGTTCTTGTCTTGTAGACCTCTACTGTTGTGGGCAGTCTTTCCCACCCTTCCATCATTTCTGTGGGAGCTTCGGCCCTGGTGAAAATTGAAATACCACCACTCCTATTGTTTCTTTTTACTCCCCCAATGAAGCGGGGCTGGACTTACGTCAAACTTCTGGTTTTAAGGTCCGCCGATCCGGTTTGACGACATGGTCAGGTGGGGAGTTTGGCTGAGCCCTCGGGCGGCACATCTGTTAAAGGCTGAGGATCAACAATCCTCAAGGAGACTCCTTTGCTCCGGTCGAGGATATCAAGTCTCAAGGGGGTCTGTTTAATCCGTTTAGTACCTGGGAAAGACGGTAGATACTGCGGCCTGACTTGAAAGTAGATATTCTTGTGGAAAGTCACGATAGATGTATCATTCGAGAGAGCGGCTAATGATCATGCCCGATCCAGATCCGGCCGAGGCCGGGTGCTGCCAATTTTGGCACAAAGGTGAGCAGGTCAAGCATCCGACATGCTGCCATTGAGATGAACTCATCCTCCGTCAGTAATTTGACTCATTTCTGCTACACATGCTTACTCATATACATACCACACACAACACTACTCAACCTGAGTATAGCCTTGTATTCAAGAAGCTTAAGGAAGGCACATATCAAAAAAAAAAAACCAGTTCTAAATTATCCGTTTCCGCAGAAGAGTGGCGAAAATACAGGCGAATCATCACAAGCCCCTTTGCTCTGGTCAAGAATATCACGCCTCAAAAAGGCCCCTCAGATCCGTTTGGGAGACTGAAAATATCCTGCGGCCAAGCTTAAAGGTAAGCCTTTGTGTAGAAAGCCACGATGCCTGTGATGGAGAGGTCAGACTGATGATCTTGCCCAACCCTGGCCAAGATCACTACACGAACTTGAACGGCACTTTGTCTATCGCTCGCTGTGAGCTATATATCGATCTAACACCGAATAAAAACCGCTCAAGTGACACCACATGCCCCTACCCGTCACATCTATCCAAGCATCGCCAGTTCTTCAGAGCATCGCCGGCCATAAAGAAGGTTTGCGGATTGGTCATACGTCGTTATCATGGTATAGAAACTCAATGTCTCGAGGTCGAAGGCGGTTTTGCTTCACAAAGTCTTCATCTCCTGGCGGACGCTCGTTCTTAACATTGCTGGTGAGCATGCTTTGTATGCTCATGCAAACGCTCTCGGCGCTTTGCACAGGACTCCATCCTTGGGTGTCCAGAAGATCAAGACATATGATGCCGTTTGAATAGATGTGGGGATGCATGGGAACCGGACGATCCGGTGTCGAGTCAAACGTGACTTCGGGGGGCTCTGCCAACAATTGATATGAGTGAGTATACATGATATATGATGGGTTTAGTTAGAGTGGCAGTCGGGGACTCGGGCAGACGGCATACCTATAGGATACGACGGAGAAAACGAAAACTTGAGACGGAAGATCTGATTTTCGTATAGAGGGTTCGAATCGAGAACCCGGATATCAAAGACCCAGTTCTGGAGGCTGTCACCGTCTACGAGCTCGATGCCTGGCGCGAGGCCCGCCTTTTCGATCTACAAGAAGCGGCATGGTGAGTAATGAGCACTAAGCTTACATCGAGGCGCGGAGGAGGAGGAGGAGCATCGGCTGGCCCGGCTTGGAATCACGTACCTTCTGACGCTCCTTGGCTACGCGCTTCTCTCGCAAGGGGGTAGCCATGATGGCGATACACAAGGGCGTCCGGTAGAATAGTGTTGTGGTATGAAGGTTGATCTGGCCTTGTCCCCGGTGGGTTGCGGGAACCAGTGGGCGGTTTTGAGGTTTCCCTGGTCGCCCTTCCCTGCCATTTCTTTTTCTTCCTGGCTCGCTCGGCAGGCAGCTCTGCAGCTGCCACCTGAGACGGCTTGAGGCGCTGGCCAAGAAGCTCCAAGTCCGCCTGTGTTGGGGTTCGGCAGGCAGCTGGCCACTAGATTGGGCACTGAGGGGCACTGAGGGGTACTGAGGGGTTCTCCCTTGCGCTTGGCGGGGGCGTCCCGCGACGGAGCAGGCAGAAAGCGCTCGGTTTATTGGCCCGGAGCCGCTGCAGACGCCGCAGAGGCTGTGTTAGGTAGGGAAGGAATGAGGCCGCCGTCTGTCCGCGACTGCGAGTTTGGGAAGTGAGGAGGCTGATGCATCGGCATCATTCCGGCCTCAGCCACGCTCCAGTAATACGTGGGCACTGGGGAGTACAGAGTACAGAGTACAGAGTACGAACAACAGTCTAGTCTGGCCATATCTCTCCACCTACTCCGTAGATGTAGACACATAATTATATTTACGTATGTAGTACATGCGGAGTACAGCGACGCCTGTATCAAGGGTGTTGACATCACGGTGTTGCGGTTACGGTATGAGTAGCGGTTGGCTGCATTTGGATGTGGATGGATCGGACCCTGTCCAACCAAACCCCGAGAGACGCCGAACGCAATCCATCGTCCCTGGACTTCCTGCAATCCCATACATACTGCTGTGGTCTGAGGGGTAAAATAACTGCGTGGTGACCTTTGTTCGCAACCCAGCCGTCTATTGCGAGTTTCAATCCCAACTTCGCGCATTGCTCGTCGCTCCATTGTACGTTGTTCATTGCTCATCGCTCCTTGTTTACCGCGCCGATATTGTCGCTACGTTGCCTGTCGCCTCACATCCAGACGTTGACACCTCGCTGAGACATACAGCCGCAAAGCTCGCACATCGCAGCAAGGACCGCTCGGATCCGTTACAGCTCGAGGCATATTCTCGAACCAGACGCAATCGATCCAATCCACTCCGTCTACCTGGGCGCGACATTGCCCCGCCATTTACAAGCATGAGTTGTACGTCATGAACAGGACTCGTCAGAAGGCTGTCAAGGTCGTAGTGCGTGATGGGCGCGCATGCCCGACTGCGGCTACTTCTTGCGTTTCGCTCCAAGGTGACTGTCCTCGCTGACATTATACCGTCTCCCAAGTCGCAGGAATGCTCAATCGGCTCCACGGCCAGCCCGAAAGCTACGAGAAGAAGTATGATTGAGTCTCAAACCCGCAGCCTCGGATCGCACATGAGAAACCTGATGGCTAACGTCATGCGCTGGTGCAACGGTTATAAACAGAGCAAAATATCGATTTGGTAAAACTCTAGGTGCTGGCACCTATGGAGTCGTTCGCGAGGCAGATGGCCCGACGGGCAAGGTGGCCGTCAAGATTATCCTGAAAAAGAACGTCAAGGGCAACGAGAAGATGGTATACGATGAACTTGATATGCTGCAGAGGTTGAAACACCCACACATTGTCAGGTTTGTGGACTGGTTCGAGTCGCGGGTACGTACTGTCATAATCTTTGGGGAAACGGCTCATCCGCGTGAAGGCTGACAGGATGATTACAGGACAAGTTCTACATTGTGACGGAACTGGCAACTGGTGGAGAGCTCTTCGACCGAATTTGCGAACAGGGCAAGTTCACGGAGAAGGATGCGTCCCAGACCATCAAGCAGATCATGTCGGCAGTGGATTATCTGCATGATAACGACGTCGTCCACCGAGGTAAGCTCCCTGCGCCGCTGTTCTCAGTTCTTCTCTATTTTTCTGTACACTGACACATGTCGTAGATCTCAAACCGGAAAACCTTCTCTACGTCACGCGCGAGCCCGATTCGAACCTCATTCTCGCTGATTTCGGCATCGCAAAGGCCCTCGACAGCAAAGAAGAGACCCTTAAGACCATGGCCGGCTCATTCGGCTACGCCGCACCAGAGGTCATGGAGCAAAAGGGCCACGGCAAGCCTGTAGACATGTGGTCCATGGGTGTCATCACCTACACTCTTCTGTGCGGATACCCCCCCTTCCGCAGCGAGAACTTGCGCGATCTGTTGCGCGAGTGCACCATAGCGCCCGTCCCGTTTCACGAGCGATACTGGAAAGATGTCAGCCAAGACGCCAAGGATTTCATCCTCGGACTGATTGTGCCCGACCCCGAGAAGCGCAGCACCAGCAAGGTATGTAAAATACAGAACAGATTCAAGAAGAAAATTTGATGTCAAGGGAGAAAAGACGAAACTGCGTCTTCTTGTATGTGGGTGTGTGTGCTAACAAAATCACACCCCTTCAGGAAGCACTCAACCACATCTGGCTGAGCGGTAAGAATGCCACCGACCACAACTTGCTCCCCGAGCTCGAAGCCTTCCGAAGAAGAGCCCGCCTTCGCCGCGCCATCGAAATCATCAAACTCCAAAACCGGATCCAGAAGCTCCGGGAGCACGAAGAGGACCCCACCGATTCCGACATGGGCGACGCGGCCTCCACCGCCTCCTCATCGGGAGAGAACAAGGGCGACGGATCGAGACTACATGCGCTGGGGCTGTTTGCCCTGCGTGAAGCGAAGCAGAAGCATGAGACTCTGCAGGTGGAAGAGGAGATTGAGAAGGAGAGCAGACGACGTAGCTTGAGTAATGCGTAATACAGCGCTCTTTCTTTTGGAAAAAAAATTGATCCTTGGGAAGCGCCGAGCGGTAGTATGGTGCCGAGCGGTAGTATGAATAAATTCAAGAAAGGCACAAATTTATGTTATTTCTTTTGGAAGGGGACGTTTCTGAGATTCGGGATGCAGTGCAGGTTTTGGTGTATATTCTCTGTGAATACAGACTGAATTATCTCGTCCGGATGCCTCATGCCTAGCCTTGAGTACTCATGTATCTCTCGTGCTCGATCATTGTATCACGAGTCACGAGTCATGACTCAGGACGGTGTCATAAAGCTGAGGAAACAAGCAGCGCGTATGAGCGATACAACCACACACTGCAGCGAGACAGGAGATGAGAAAACGCAAGGAACAAAAAAAAGAGATTCAAATGCGCGCGGAAACAGGACTGCAAGATATATTACGTACGATGCATGGCTCGAAGGAGATACCCAGCTAGGTATGGTCGGTCCGTCTCGTATGTATAAACACTGACAAGCCATGTAATGGATGCCGTTCCGAGGTCCAAGAAATATAGTCCTGAGCCTATTACCTGATAGGCCGGCAAGTGCAGCACAGTAGAGAACGGATGACCTTTCAAGATGAGGTGTAGCGAAAATAGATCTCTGGCTACATATCAACAACGACTTTTAGGATGGTAGAGGTGATGTATCATTTGGTATGGTCATTGGAGTGAGGACATGGAGTGATGTGCACATGTGCAATGTGGTATGTACATAGATAGAAAGATAGATCGTGCGTGGTGTATGCAAGTACATGGTGAAATGACAAGGCGCGGTCGACTGTGGCACAAGTTGGCTATACAATACATAGCATCAACACCCCTTATCTTTGCAGCGTGAGTGTCAAGATATCACTGAGCCAGAATATGGGTTCGGTTCGAGAAGCATATGATAGTTGGACTTGGCACTTATAGCTGAGTAGAGTAGGTAAGTACCTCTACATAGGTAGCTTGACGCGGCTTCCTGCTCTACCAGCACAATCTGGCTCTAAGCCCTCACGGCCAAGATGCAAATGGATCCAACTCTACATGCACAAAACGGCTCCAGATTCACAACACGGATGTGCACATTGAATTGCAGACACATCATGAATATATTTCGTCATCACATCTACCACTTTAACGCAAGAAAGTAAAAAAGAAACCGGCTAACTGACTGGCTGGGTGGCTTGCTGGCTCATCACGCCACTTCCAGCATATAAGCAAAGAAACGAAGAAGCAAGAAAAGAAAAGAAAGAGCCCCATATAAAAGAAAAATAAACCATGCAAGAGACCCCGACATATCCGATGTATGCACTCTATGCACACATACGAGTCCAGGGCGTCAGAAAAAAGAAGAAGAGGAAATAAGAAATGAGAAATATACATGCTAGAAATGGCTTCGGTTGAGAAAACATTTGGCTGCCAGGGATATGTAACCGCGACTGGCGCAATTTGCAAGAAGCGAAAGAGAGCAAGAAGGTAACAACGAGATAGGGAGAAGAAAGGAAGTAGAAGTAGAAAGAAGAAGAAAAATGAGCAGGAATAAAAAGCGAAGAAGAAGAAGAAAGGTAAACAGGACCAAAAGACAAGAGCCAAAAAAGCAACACTCATTGTCCAACGTATCAGACTCCCGAGCCCGTCCTGGATCCTCCTGAACAGCCCCCCCATCACTCTATCATATCCGCCAACGCATTCTCCCTCAAAGCCTCATACCTCTGCACATTAAACCGTGCTCTCCTCCACCCACAAGCCCTCAACCTCTCAATCCGAGCCTGAATATCCAACGCCTTCATCTCCGGACTCGCAGCATACGACACTGTCGGGATCTGACACGCCGCAATCTCAATATCCAGAGTCGTCAGATGCGATGTAATCTGCCGCCGGAGACTCCCCAGGATAGTACAGAAGCGGTGCACGGAGCGGGTATGCGAAAAGGGATCCTCCGCGTCGTCTTCCGGGAGACCTAGATCGCTAAAGTCAGGCGTGCGGGGAGAATCATCCGCGGTGTTGATGACTGGCGGGCGCTTCACGGACTTGAGGATAGATTCTGGCGGTGAGAGGATTGGCTCTGGGAAAGAGCGGGCGATCCAGTCGTCGAAGCCGAGTGTAGGACTGTCGGGGCGAATCATGGGCTCGATGATGAGTTCGTCGGAGAAGGCCACCTTCTTTTTCTTGGGCGTGGGTTTGGCGAAGGCGTTGTCGCCCCCGCGTGAGGAGTAGAGGGAGGGGCTCGGGGAGGACATTCCGGTAGAGGCGGTTGAGTAGGAGGCGTTGGAGCCGGCGGGGGAGTGTAGTTTTGAGAAGGAGAATCTGCTGTTGCGCGCGTGGGGGGAGCGTTCGGTGACTTGTTGATCGGCTTGGGTGGCGAGGTCGGATGCGATGCTGTAGTGGTCGTATGCTTGTTTGAGGAGGGTTGTGCGGAAGGGCGAGGAGTGGTGAATGGCGCGGGCTTGCATTTCCAGAGCCGTGGCGGCGTAGAAGCGAACGTAGACGAGGTGAATGGGGTGTGCCTGATTTTAGGTCCAATGTAAGAATGAGTGCGCTGGAGATGGAGACGGCAAAGACGACTCCCAGAGTTTCGTTTGCGCGACGGGGAGTCAGACAGAAAGAGGCCCAACTTACAAACTTGTCACCCTGGGCGAGCACCTCGTGGCACCGCGTGGAGCATTGGCGAAACCTCCGATTCATGTACTCTCTCTTGATTTCACCCAACGTCGCTTTCCATTCCATGTCTGTGCAGGGCGTAGCAGGAGATTCCGACACATGCTCCGTCTTGGACTGCCGCTTCGCGACCCGAAGGCACAGCGGCTGCGGCACAGGGCGCGAAGATCGTGGCTTCGACGGCACGCTTGGGAAGCGACTCAAAAGGTCGTCATAGGATGGCAGACAATCGTTGTCTCTTGTAGCATAGCACTCTTTCCCGAGCGCAAGAGGTATGAGGGTCGTCATGCCGGCGGTTGGTTTCAGCAATGCGCGCAAGCAAAGGCGAAGAAACTTGGTAAAAGAACGTGGATGAGAAGACGAATCGAAACGAGTGGAAATCGAGAGCCCGTAAAACAAAAATGCTCTTCTGAAGTTATGCGCAGTAGCAGAGAAATCAATGCAATGCGCAAGCCGGATATATATACGTCGTTTATATTATGTGCTGGGTCGGTATGTAGCCTGGACTCGACAAGCTGACAGCTGTAAAAAGTTGGTGGCCAACGTTGACGTTGCAAATAGCGTTTCAAGACCCGGAGCCTAAAATGAGCATAACAACATGGGGTTGATGCAATCAAACAGCCGATTCGCGAGATGTCGCCAAAAAAGCCGTTGTATGTCTAAACGGAGAACGGGTGGCAGACGACCAGATCGAATGCCCAAAGAGGTACTGCCGCGTCAAAGATGGAGATTCCGGTAATAAATTCCCGATCGAACAGATGGACTGAGATGACCAATTTGCGTCTTCTTGTTATCCCGCGTCGTGTTTTGCTTTTGGTACGGCTTCTGCTTTCGCGTATCGGTAGTTGTGGAAGATGGAGAGATTGAGTGGAGGCCGTAGTGGATATAGACGAACAGGCGCCCCTTGTCTTTGTGCAGTGATGGAAATTGCCGATGCGATGCGAGATGTCGAAAAGGCAGGGAGGGGCAGGCAGACAAGTGTTGGTACTCGACGATAGTAGAAGAACAGGGCAGACCAGGAATCTGATGGGCATCAAGCAGCTCGAAACAAACAAAAGAGTGAAAAAGGAGCGGCGATACCGGGGGACATGGTGGGAAGATCCGAGACCTCAGAAACGTGGCGGACCGGTACTTATGAAGGAGACTGACTCCCCGAGGGACCTCTCTCTCTGGCCGCTCCTCTGGGTCCCCGAAGCATGGTTACCCAGCTTACTCCGTACGTTATACCGAGTTTCTTCTCTCCTGCCGGCTTCCGACAGAAAAAGCACGAATGCCCCGTGCCGAAGATTTGCTTTGCCAATTGTGCTCACTGTCACAAGAATGTCCCTCGCCACATGTTTCCCAAGTCGTCAAACCACATGCACCTGGCCGGGATAGATCCATGCAAATGCCCAAGGGGGTTGTGGGGCTGCTGGTGTCCGCATCAGGGTGGGAAACGATACCTAGCAGACAAAGGCAATAAAGCTCACACAGGCTGCAGCACAGGCCAACTGCTAATTAACCTGGGCAACTGCAAGTGCATACGAATACACCAAGTATGTACATAATTACTCCGTACGGAGTGCACACAGATTCCCGCGGAGTATTTACCGCTGGTGCTGCCGCTTTCTTTTTCCCGTTTTCTTTCTTTGCTGCGTTTTCTTTTCCCCGCGACGAGGCGGCCAATGCGCCAATGGGTCGCACTGTGCACAACGCCGTCCTGGGATACCGGGCTCTCATTCGTCGTGGTTCAGGTACAAGGAGATGGCGACGCTGCCTCCGCGACCGGAACTTGTGGTCCAGTTACCAGTCGACCGAGACAGAGCATACGGAGTAGACGAGCCAGCTGAGAAACATGTCAGTGGTCTACGAGCACGGAAAGAGTTGAATTGTTCCGTTTGCTCTAGAAACGCAGTGTCGACCTGTTGGCAGCAGAGCCGGCGGCAATGCAGATGCCAAGTCGCCAAGTCCGCACAGAGTCGTCTTCGGCGCATTATGCTGCAGTTACCAGTGCAGAATGCGAGATTAATGCTGCAACGCGCTGCAATACGCCGCCATGCGCATGCAAGCTTGGGACGACATATGTATAATGTTTTCCTACATATGCATACAACTACAGCTACCTACGGTACGAACAGTATGGCTAGATAGGGGACAGCGCGGGCAGCAGCATCCGGCTGGAAGCACGTCGCCTCAACGTCGTTTTGGTGACATCAAGGCTGCAGCGTGTGAGGCTTGAGCTGTCTCGACTTCTATCGTCGGCTCGTGCGGCATCCAGCCAATCACGGCACGCATGTACTCGCCTTAGTGGCCCTGTGCTAACGGCCTGTGCGATTGGGACACAGACCAGACGCTCTGCCCGCCTGTGCCTTCCTTCCTTTTCCAACAATTCCAATGCAACTTTCAAAATTCAAGGCAAGGCAGGTGCGGACTGTGGCTCCACCTCCGCTTCAGTGTTGTTGCCTCCCGCGATGTTCGTGATTACAGAAAATCACCATCGTGCCATGTGCCGTGTCTGTTTTCGGAATCATACGATAGACGCTTTTGCTCATGTGCATTTAATAATATATGAGCACACGCATAAACAAGAAGTCAGACATATGCATTCACACATGCTCTGTGTACTCTGGAGTCTGTAAACATTGACATTCACGCACTGCTTGTTCCGCCGTTATGCCAGCAGCCAACTCTCATCACGACAATGCACTGCACCCGACTGCTGCGCCCCTTTGAAGCAACAACGCTCATACTTGACAGGCACTGCAACGCACGGCTACACACGCGATGATGAATGAAACACCAGCCTGCGCAGTGCGCACCATCACACATGATTCAGATTCGCATCATCCGGCCATGTGTAGGCGCACTCCACTCATTATAGCACGCCCCAATCGCGATTGCCGCATCTTGTTTACTGGAGCACCTTAAACTTCTTGAGCCTTCTTAAGCCTCTCACGTCACCGGATCGCGGGGTCCTCCCTCCCGCGGTCCTTCGGGGAAACCTTTCAGAGGCGCCGACGCGCCGTTCGGGGGGAACTTTCGGGGGGCCCTCTCGTGACGTCCGTGGCGTCCTGAATTGTTAGTGCAGAGAAGTGTGAGGCGGCGGTGTTCCTGTCGCGACCTTGCACGGGAAGAAGGCAAGTCGAGCTTATTACGTGTACATCGCTACTAGGTTTGTATGCACATACTCGACAGCACGCTTCCACGGGCCACTAATAGTAAATAGGTAGGTATGTAATGTTATCGTGGTACTTGATTATCGTAGTAGATTCGTTATGTGAGTGTTGATCAGACAGCTCATTTATTTTCCCCTGACCAAATGCGCCTCGTTCGTTTGTAGTCGAAACGGGTGGCGTCGGTGTGCCACGATTATTTTGAAACGGCATCGGGAGACATTTTACGTTGGACTTGCCTTGGCCAACCTGAGGCTTTTCTTTGTCTTCGACAACATACGTACCTACGTGTATGCTCCAGGGACCAAAATGAGCATCGTGAACCGAGGTCATGATGCCGGCTGATGCTTATACCTACTCCGTAGATACGCGCATATCCAACTCCTCCAGGCGCAGGAATCTGTTCTCCTCGCCCACAAACACACAGTGGCCCCAAAGAAACTCCCTTGGAGCCCTTGGAGGCGGGATCGATCGGCAATTCGATCCTCTTAGTCCGTAGACTGCACGTGTTGTTAACTTGTTCTGTGCGGAAATCCTCCCGAAGACGGCGCGGCAGGATGCCAGATCATAGATGATCGACACGAATGCGGGTTAATTGTTGGGGGGGCGACGCGGCAACAGAGACAGAGCCCTTCTTAGCGGCGGGCGCCCACACAAGACATGGTCCCACGTGGGTTGCCATTGGCCGATTCGTTCAGCAGGACAGGGGAATTTTTTGGCGAAGCGAAGCGGAACCATTTCTACAAACTCCGTACTCGAAGGCTCTCAAATCTCTATGGCTTAGTCACGAAAAGCTTGGCGAAATGATTGGCTCTCGTATGCTCTCATGAACCTTCGTCGTGAACCTGAGTCAGGTCGACTGTTGATTGGCCAGCTTTGCCTCTTCGCCCATCGGGCGTCACCACATTCGGGACTTACGAGATCATCTTCAGCGATGTTGTACAACCACACCACGGCGGGACAAGATGCACAAATGTAGGTATATACTCCACATGCTTGATGCAGTCGGTGCTGCTGAGTTATTGTTCCAGGAGTGCAGTGCGGCGAGGCTGAGATTGTGAGATGTGTGCAACCAAGATTGTTCCAAGAATTGGTCGCACTGATCACGAAACTAATAATAATGCATGCATGTGCGGAGTACATAGGTATGTATGTATAGGATTACGTCGCACATTGCGAGAAAGGATAGATGTACGTAACGTAGTTCCAAGCCAAAGATGCTGGAGAGTGTTACACTCATACATACATACCAAATTTCGTAAGAACCCAGCTCGTCACCGCCATCAGCATTCAGCATTGGTACTGTTGCACAAAAGAGTGGGCGCAGCCGTCAGGCCACTGTTCTGTGCTTGTAGATACTCCCATATACCCTGCGATAGGTACGTATCACCTCATCCCCGCTCATGTCCTGCAGGGTAGCGGATCTTTGGATGTGAAAGCACGACCGTCGACGGCTAAACACCAACCCTGTGATGCACCCATCTACAGTGACCATCACTCTGCATCTCATTCCCATCGAATCATTTCGCCCCGTAGCGGTTCATGTCCTCTTCGGACAAGTCACAATGGCCATATTACATATCGGGATTCGGGACTGATCACTTCTCACGAGAATGTCCGTTGAAGTGAAAAAGCGACTCAAGAAAAGCCTCAAAGGCTCAATCATCAATGAGTCATTGTGGTAGGAAAACAACTGACCTCGGCAACGTGCTCTGAGGGGGTTGAGTGTTCTCAGTTTGAGAATGAAGGCCCAAGGACACCAAGCCATGCCTGGATAGTAGATACGTCCGCACATGCCCGCTATGAAAAAAGAATGAATATGCATGCTTCTCGAGGGGAGAATTCCACACCTCTAAAGAAGTACATAACTCTAAAGCAGAATTTGGCCGAGTACATGTTTGATTAGTCTGCAGGTGACTGCCTAGTTAAAGGATACCTAATCACACGGGATGCTGCGCAGAAGCAAAAGAGAAAATCAAGAGCCCCATTGATTAGGCTATACAAATAATAGAGCACCAGTGACAAGATAAACTGCGCACCCGTCTTCCTGGCGTCTCTTCTCTCGCAGAAGTGCCAACTTGATAAGGCTGAAGAACGTTTTGGCGCGCCGAGATGGGTGGGGAGGTCAACGGAGTACACAATTTAGGCACAGTATGTATGTATAATGTACCTACCTGTGCTGGAGCCAGAGTACATATTGTAACATTATTGTATGCATAGACAGGCACACGTAATTCACTCCCCGGGTACCTGGTGCTTAAGCTTTTGGTGGGGGTTTCACATGTCGGCAGCAGCGCGCGAGAACTTGGCTCTCTTCACTCATACTTTTCTTGATAACGGGATAATTGACCGGGTTTTCCACTTTTAAATCTCATCGGCTGATAGGCGCACCAATACTTGACCCATTTGAGGTGTCGAGTAGCTTTCGACACAGATTAGATGTGAACCGATTCATCGACTCAGGACTGAAGTCTCTGAGAGCCAGCATGTTCAAAGGGTGTGCAATGTCTGCGAGACTGTGTTTATGCTGGAGCTCGGGAATCGCACTTGCCAGCCTTGAATTTGTAGTACTGTACGTCTGCGAGGTCGATTTGAATGATTGAAAGGGGATTCCTGTCCTCTCCATTTGCTCAATCTGAGATGCGTTACACGTCAGCGTCTACGAGGCTTCTTCATGCTGGAATAAGAAAGACTACACGCGCCGTCGCGCCATACTTGACTTGCATGAACGGCGCGGGGCTGTTTTGATCATCAGGAACACGAATATCTCTCCCCAACTGTAGCACAGATGTACATACGGGGTACGTCCGAGATTGTTTGACTTGCTCCATGCCATGAACACGGAATCGCACGTGCCATTGGGTGATATGTCTGGCTGTTTTTGGAAAAAATGACATTGCGTAGCTACCTAACATATGTATCCCGAATCTATATTACCCAAAAGTGGATAGTTACTTTGCTCCTTGGGCACATCTACCCGGTTCTTGACCTGAAGAGAATGCTACCTTTGACAAGGCTCTCATGAGATGACCACTGATACTCCAGAATGCTTCTATTTCCGGCATCATGCATAATGCCCGCAGGATGCATCCAACTCAACCACAACAAACGCCCAGAATGCATCTACACAATGACCCAATCCGTTACAGAATCAGGCACAAGACGCCCAAAACGCTTCGATTTCATCCAAAATCCTCCCAGGATGCGTCATCACAAAGTCATGCCGCCCCGGCACCACCCTCCACACCACGTGCTCCTCCCCCCCCGCCAGCGGCAGCCCTTGCTCCCGATACTCCGGCTCGTGAATCAGCTCATCCGCCTCTGCAAATATCATTGCCGTAGTGCCAGCCTTCCGCCTCGCCAAGCCCCTCCACTGCTCGTGCTGCCCCATCAGCGGCGCGTGCCGAATACACGACATGAAGGCCGGCACGAAGCCCTCATGGTAACGCACCATCCAGCGTACGTACTCGAGAACGCCCTTCTCCAGGGGCACTGCCTCCTCGCCGGGAGCCTTGGTATCTGCCTCAGCGACGGCCATCACCGTGGCAGCCTGTGCCGCCTGGACAGCCCGCGCAGCGATAGGCCTCTGGAGCCGGCGCCCCGTCAGGACAGCCAGAATCCGCTCCGGGACGAAACCGCTCGCAAAGACGAAGCGGTTCAGTCGCCCAAAGGAGGACGCGTCGATGAGGCCCGCCGGCGCGAGGAGGACCAGCGAGGCAATCATATGAGGGAAGACATTGGCAAATGGCACGGCGATGCCGCCTCCCAGGGAGTACCCGACGAGGTGGAAAGCCTGTGTGCCCGTCCAGGAGAGGGGGGACGAAGCGAGCGCGAGGAGAATTTGTGAAGTGTAGAGGCGGGTATCGTGGGGGAGATCACCCACGCCGTCTGAGAAGCCACGGCCGAAGAGGTCCTTTGGTGGTGTTTTTGGCGATGAGTTAGCTTGACTGTTTTGTTTGCAAGTGATATGAATATGATCATACATATCCACGGATGGCGACAGGGGATGGGGATTTAAAGATGATGTCAGAGAAGCATGTACACAGATATACGTGCGTGCAGAGAGACACGAAGAACCCATTCAACACACATCAACTGGAACTCTCAAGAAATCAATAATGCCTCCAAGACCACACATAAACGAAGACCAAACGAGTCATCAAAAAAGAATATGCATATATAAAATAAAATAAAAACGGCACTTACAAACAACATCACCCTACACCCCTTCTCCACCATCCCATGCGCCAAGTGCATCAGCGTCACACAGCTCGTACTTATCCCATGAACAAGCAGAACCTTTCGCCCATCTCGCGGGCCAAACTCATATACCCGGATACAGCCATACTAAATCGACACCACACCGAGTTAGTCTTGTCTGCCCTCTTCTTCTTCTTCTTCTTCGTGCTATGCAAACTCTCTTGTCTCTGTCCCTCCTTCCGTCACTAATGGCCATTTCCCTCAATCACACAGCAAGTTTATACAAAAACTCCCCCGTGTGCTATCACATATAGGTAGGTAAGTACGGAGTATGATGCAAATGAAATGCCCCACATACCGGCGTATCTACATCCCTCCCCCCCGGAAACGTCTCCGGCCCATAGACCAGACCCTCTGCGCTGCAGTCTCCGCGGCCCATCTTCCCAAGGGGACTCTTTAGAACGGCGCGCCGGGGCGGCCATAGTACAGCCCTGGCGAGGACAGTGAGGGATACTGTGAGGGCGGTGGTGGTGACGAGGAGGGGGATGGGCCAGGAGGGGCTGGTGGTGTCCATTGGGATTAGGGCCCAGGGGGATGAGGGCCGTGATTGTACCTGGGCGAGGGGCGTTAAAATAACGTGGGGAGGGTTATCGAGGGAGACTAGTTCGTAAATAGTAGTATGTATGAATGTATGTATGTAGTTACTCGATAGAGGAGGAGGTATGATGAGACGGTGGTCGGTGAATTTGAGTTGAGGAGGTAAGTTGAGGTAACATAAGGCGGAGCTGAGCTGTGCTCACTGCTGAGGAAGCTGTCATCAGGAAGGGGCCACCGAAGGGGAGAGCCGAGGTTGGCGTCGTGTGGTGCGTGCGATAATTGGTGGTCGGACATGACGAGGTGGATCTCCGGAGCGAACGCGGACTTTTGGCTGTCTGTTGTCCTAGCCTCTAGGTAATGCAAGCCATCCTACGGAGTACAAGGCGATGCCGATTTAGGTATGTAGAGCCCCCATTTGATTCCGCAAAAGGAATTAACCTGCAGATTTCGGACAGAAGCCACATCTTACAATGATGATTTTGTACGTCATGTAGCATGGACGAGTGCAGAGAGATGGTGCCTGCAGAGGCCGCTTAGTGTATGCGATGCGATGCAGAAAATTCAGGGGTGAGGAGACCATTGGATATGTGCGTCTTCTAGTCTGCATTGTTGAGTCCTGTGGTCGATTGCCACGGAACGAGGTTACCGCATCTAGCTACTGTAGGAACGAGTTAGGAAAAAAGACCCCGTTCGAGATGCCGGCTTCTTGGAAGTTCTACGTCCTGAGAGCACCACTGGGACGTCATTCTCCAGTCTTTCCCCGAGTATATTCTGGGGATCTGTATGGGCATCTGCGTGATCCGTCAGAACTGTACACTGCACACGCGCTGATACGCAAACCGGTTCGTTGCATCTCGCCCAAGCCGTCATCACAAGCAGCGAAACCTGTACAGCGACAGATACACCCACGGTGCTCACGTCGTTCCTAAAACAATCGAGCCTCGAGGTATTACGACAACCGCCCCATCAAGAGCATCTCCAGGCTCCAGCCATCCAGTCATCCAAACCTCAGCCCAGCCCAACCGCCCACGCCGCATTCCCCAGCTGTTTAATCAAGCGCATCAAATTCTCCACAATCGATGGCATCCCCTCCGACGCCTGCGCAAAGTTCACCCGCAGCGTATCCTCCGCAATACTCATACACGCATGTGGATCATGCAGCGACGCCTCCTGAGCATGCCCCCGAACCAGAGGCCCTTTGATCAACGGTCTCCCCTGCTCAAGACCAATAAAGCGTTGTATGGCAATCGAGTCCGCGCCATCGAGGTACACCGGCTCCACAGCCCACTGCGAGGACACATATTGTCTCCGGTTCGCCCTCGTCACGACCCCATACGTCCATAGCGTAATGGACGCGTGATGGACCGCCACCGCGTAAAAATCCTTGAGGTGGCTCGGGGGGAAGAGATCCGCATATCGGAGCACTTGGGATGCGCACCACACGGCCGATCGGGCCTCGCTCGTTATGATCCATTGCTGCAGAAGAGGATATACCCGCCGGGCCTGGTCCTCGCCCTCCTTTCCCAGAAAGAGCCGTAGGTCATCGATGGAGACGTGTAGATTCATCATGAGAAGATTGAGGAGGAGGTGTTCCCGTGGGGACATGTCCTGCCAGTTCGCGGCAATGAGGTGGAAACTCTGCAGGTCCTTGACCAGTTCCCGGTGGCGGGAGCTCAAGAGCGAATTGGGGTCGCCGCCGAGACTGTTTGCGTAAGATCGGGACTTGTGGACTGAGCTGAGCTGGTTGTATTCCAGAATCAAGGCCCAATACCCGTGGAGGAAGATGGAGATAGAAAACTGGTTGTCAAGACGTGCGTGGTTCTCGGTCAGGAGATGCACGTCGTGGAACAAATCACCAATCGATGGGGGTCGCTTCGTGTGGCCAGCCGTCCGCTCGAGGTACTGTGCTTTCCATTCCTCGGCTGTGATGGCGAACCACAGCTCGCGCGCCTCTGGCAGGGGCAAGGTTAGCTCGGCATAAGACAAGCAGGGATTTATCAGTGTAGTCATTGATACTTGCGCTTCACGCAAATAGCAGTAAAAGACAAGCCTTCATCGTCTTCCATGTTAGTTCTTGGGTTTCGCTTTTTCGCTGAGTGCTTCTTGAGTGGCACTGAACGCACCGTTTCCATTGCTCGCGCTCTATCCAAGTCCTCCACTTCTCCTGTAGCACGTCGCCTTCATCAGACGAGTCTACATTCAGGGTCGGGTAGCTGGCTCGCTGAAATTTGCCACGGTAACGCATCATCTGCCAAGCTGGTCAGTGGGCTTGCACTTGCTCCCATTCTAGGAATTGTTCGAGTGTTCAAAATACAGAGGCTTTACTCACAGTGACAGGGATGACGAGGTGGCACTCTGCGATTTCCATTCTGCGACGGTTGCCACTCCATAAGCCAAGGTCTTGCACCAGTATGAGTGCTTGCACGAGACTCCCGTTTTGAATGGCGGTGTTATTCTCTTCAAACTGCAGAACCATGATCAGTTCAACTCAACAGTAATAACGGTATATCACAATGCAGGTCAACACCGACGATGAACTGACGTACTTGGGCCGGTATGGCAACTCCTATTCAAGAACGATTAGTTGGGTGAGCTTCTTCTTACATGACAGTACCCTCTCCGAATGACCAAAGTTGCAAAAGGCGCGAGACTTACGAACTGCTTCCATGACAGCCATGCCAAACTTGCGCAACGATGAAATGGGAATCATGGTACCTCCATGAGCTGCGGCCATGGCGATCCAGTCAGGCTGCTGTTCGTTCAGCTTAAACGTAGGGAAGTGTATCCACGAGTCTACTCGACAGGCATGAGCAGCCAGGAACATGTGTGTCAAAGTATCCAGCACATCTACCGTAGGAAACGACGAGGCGACTCGGTTGGCTGTCGAAGTTTCACGACACTGAGATAGCAGAATCGACATGACTCGGTCTCGGCTCGGCTGTTCCAGCTTCTCAACCGTCACCCTCTCCAAGCGATCTCGGCTTGTCTGGAATTGTGCACTAGATGTCTCGTTGGAAGGCACGGCACAGTATCCCTGCTCTTTGTATCCGCTATCATCAGACTTGGGATCCCATCGCCACGGTGATCCGGTCCATACTTTGACGAGATCTTTTCTCATCTGGTTCATGTCCACTGGGTTTTCGGCATGATATGTAAATTGCTTCACGGGCATCGGTTCAGACACGACGCCGTCCAGGTTCCAGTTGTACAAAACACCATAGTCTGCATCGGTCAATTCAAGATTCGCATTGTCGCAGAAGTCGAGCACGGGCATTCCTAAATAGCCAGCAGCCTTGTTTGGTTCGATGGGCTGCTCGTACAGCACATCCCGCAGGAAGTCATAGAAAGGCGAGTTGTTCAAATACGTCAGCCCGTTGGAAGACTCGAATGCGATCGGTGCCAGTGCATCATTCTGAACTGCTGGAGAAAGATGAGTCGGGAGGCCAAACGAACACGTAAATTGTGATAACGAAAAGGGACAGGAGATCCTCTATCTTACACTGATCCTGAACTGTTCGCGGCGTCGGTGCTTGACCTTCCTCCGGCTTATGCGGGCTGGCTTCTGAGTAAGGGGTATTTTTCATGGTTGCGGTATGAGCATCCGCCATCGAAGCAGAGGCGCTGTGGATCGAGTGTGCCTGGCTATGAGATACCGGGGATGGCATATTTGCTGAATCGCTTCCATTTATGCCAGGAACAGGAGCACCGACATCTTGGGCCGGCACATGAATATTGGCTGGGACGTGGCCTGCGTGCAAATTCGGAACGCCCACTTCCGAGGTCACGCAGCTGAGTTTTCGGGTGATGCACCGCTGGCAAGGTTTCGAGTCGTCACACTTGACTCTGGCCGCTGCGCATGGCCGACACGCATGAGAGACACGACCAGCGGCAGACGAGGCATTCGTGCGTCGCTTCTTGTTGGGCGAGTCGTTGCTGTGGTTCACGACATGACGACGAAGAAGGTCCTTGCGAGCAAACGACTTTTGACAAATCTCGCAGGAGAATCGGCGACCGAGAGTATGGGTCTGAACATGTCGTACAAGGTGCTTTGGCCGAGAGTACGAGCGTCCGCAGTCCCGGCAAGCATACAGATTACCGCTACCATGGTTTTTGCGAACAGACGGAGTTGATGCGGAGGCTATCGCCGTATTCGCCACAGTCGTCGGGGGTGTGTGTGCATGTGACGACTCTGCATCGATGTCAGATGTATCGCGCGAAAGAACCCATGCGCTGGAACCAGCGGCGACAGTGAGGCCAAAATTTTGCTGCGAGGACGACTCGCTTAAAGTCTCTCGATGACTCTCTTGATGTAGCAATGTTGGCCGATCTGTTGGTGGAGGCAGTTCAACGTCGGAGGGGCGTGAAGATCCAAGGATCTGTGACAAGGATGGACCAGTCATTTCGCAGACATGACACGGCTGGCGCGCCTAACATTCCCCACGTCTGCCGAGACGCGGCAACAAGACGGCCACGGGCTCGAAAATTGCGCAAAATCGTGACAAAATCAAGCCAGAAACCAGACTTGAGCGCCAACTTCTGGAGTCGTGCTGTGTACCAAATGCTGTGAGACTTTGGTGCCGCGAGCAATCGACCGACGTCTCCACTTGAGAAGGCTTGACGAGTTTCAGAGGCGTAGTAAATCAAGATTCGATTCAGAAATAGAGAGCGAAGCAAGAAAGGCGGTTTGAATTTGGAAGTCAAGTTCTGTCGGGACGAATCGGTCCATGGTCACTGGAATGCTGTTACGACGACGGGTTGCGGCAGCAGCAGCCTAATGAGGACAAGCCCCAAACTTGCTGCCGAAAGCTTTTATGTACATACATGGATTTGACAAGTTATCTGCTCCAGGTTGTCGATTCTGGCAGGTGTCCGTGACTCCTGGCTTGCTTGTAAGATTGCGTTCAGCAACTGTGTACGTAATCTCACGAGTGGTTCGAGTCTGTCCAGAGATGGAAGCTGGCTATGGAACCACGAACCTAGCAGCGCGAGGGGCACAAGGGTGCAACCGATGAATCTGACGATGCTTCACCGACTGGGTGGACGCAGCCGTAGGCCCGTAGCTCTAGCCGGGCCCAATGTCTCCGGGTGAGCTTTCATCATGCCTAACGTTTCAGCGATGACGCTTTCGACGGCAAATGCCGCTTTACAGAGGCAATTCGAAAGATGAAGACACCCACGGATCACTCCTGTGCGTCAGTCCCGTTCTAGCACCAGATTAGCTCAATATCCTCCAGTCAGGCATTAACATAAGGGTTAGGATAATTCCACCGCCCTAAAATGAAGTGACATACATAGTATTTCATCGCCGAAGCGAGGCGAGTCTTCCTTCGCCCCGAAGCGCAGCTTAGGGCCGCGACGCAAGTAAATTGGGTGGCAAATAGATTTGCACGCCCCCACCCTAAACCACCTCACAGCATTTCGTAAAACAACTTCACATATCAAGAAAATAGCGAAAGATGCATTAAAAATTAAGCTTTAATTGCTTCCAGATATGCTCGATTGGGTTGAGATCAGGTGAATGTGCCGGCCAGTCGATCCACTCAATTGCGAGGTTTAGTAGCCAGTCAGTCGTCGACTGCGATGTACATATCCGCGCATTCCCTTGTTGAAACCTTCGTGTTCCAGTGTATATGGGTAAAAGTCCCTCTTCTAAAGCCAATAGATAGATTTTTGAAGTGTAACCTCCTCTTCCCGAGGTTTGATCGCGGATCATAACGACAATGTCAGATTTTCCTCCTCGCCAGATTGCTCCCCATACCATGATCGATAAAGTGGACTTCCCATGGAATGTCACATTAACAAATGGTCTCATAACCTTCTCATGAGGCTTTCGGAATATCCAGCCCTGTTTGTGGCTCGGTTGCGACTGAACTGATGATTCGTCGGAGACAATCGTCTGAAGGTGTCAATAGTAAAGTAGGGCCGCGATAATACTCCATCTTCAAACCACCGTACCTCCATCAATTTGTCAAGATCTTCCTTCCAAGCTTGACACCAGGATAAGCGAATTCACGCATTTTCTTTTGACAGCGGAATCCGCTGCATTGATCTCCATTTGCGTTCAAAACGGGCACGAACAGACCGCTGTAGTGTTCTGCGACTGACTTTGTTACCTAAGGAATTCAGGAGCGATCCATACGTAACTCTGCAGTCACGTTTGAGGGAAATCAGTGCGTATCGAATATTTCGATCCTTAGAATCTTCGGACACCCAGGAATTGGTTTTGGATCAAGAGTTTCCAAAGTTGTCCAACGTCGAGAAACTGTTGCCAACCGTGCTCGGTGAGCATTTCGCTTCGGCAGCGATGTCGCGGTATGACTTTCCCGACTGTACCTCGCTCATAATAAGAGATCTGACTGCGTCGTTTAGAGTCTAGTTTTGTGTGGCATTTGCGCGTAGTTTGGAAAATATTCTATTATTTTTAGATATTGTGAGCTGATGTTGTCGAAGAAAGAAAAAAGAAGGGTGCATCGAGAGATGGTGTGGTGGATTGCCGGTTGGCGGGGCAGCGTGCAAATCTATTTGCCACCCAATTTTACCTACCTGTATGAGTTTCAACGGAGGATGTACGTAACTAACAGCTTACTATGGAAATCTGCGGGCGGTTCCAGTACACAATAAGTTCCATTGGACGACTATATTGTATGGATGCATCGTGTATGTACATACATACATACATGGGTGCGTACATAGCCGATTAGGGCGGTCAAGTGACCAAACAAGGCAATCAGTGAAGCTCAGATAAAGACGGCGTTCCAGCGGTCTCTAGCGGCACCGCAGTGAATGACATGCACTGACGCAAGGGTGATGGCTCCCGATGTGGCCAGAACTTGCGTCTCGTCCCCCGCAGACCGCTTTCTTTGTTGGCTGCGTCCATCCCAGCTGTCGCCAACCGCTTCAACCGCGCCACTCGATCAATCATAGTCCTCACGGTAGTCCAACTCCATACTGCACACGTTCTCTATTAACATGACACGGAGCGACACTCATTGCAAGGCGTGGCTGACGAAAACTCAGACCCTGCGTTCCCAGCAACAGTAGACCGAGCTTCTGTGCGGCGACGTCCTGTTACTCGTCTCGACAACAATCCGTTCTTCCACCCTGACTATCGCCCCCCCCCGTTGCCGCAGCAGACGCTCGTCTCTTTTCGTGACGTGCTCTGATGTTGAAGCATGTCAAGTCCTCAAGATGGGCCAAGCCCTGTCCATCGTGATGACGCGAGCGAGCGAGGTAATAATGTGGCAAGACTGGCACCTGTAACCTGCAGCATAGCTCCCGTGGTCGACGATGCGGCCTCGGACACCGATCGTCAAACGGACGACATAGATTCCAACAATCTGGTGCCCGAGATGAAACGTACCGGAGAACAAAAACCCGATGCCCCTTCGCCTTTGAAAGCAGATCGACGCAGCCCATCACGACGCTCGACAGACAGTGACCAAAGCAGAATCGCGCCGGAAATGACGTCGCCAACCTTATCGCCAGTAGACGTCGAGAATGGTGTAACCGGCGAAGGCAACACTGAAAACAGCGAGCCTCCCACTTTACCACATACTCTTGTTACGCCTGCTGCTACCGTCGCACAAGTTCCGCAGCCTGTCCCCCAGACAAATACCACACAAAGCTCCCGTATTGGCTGGCCAAGCACCAGAGAGCGCTCTTCGACGGCTTATTCTCGCGTGCGAAGTAGACTTGACCGACAGAACGAATTCTATGAAACAGGATCGCCACTGTATGCTCCAAGTACCCATCCTCCTCGGTCATCTACAGGGCGACGAACGTCGCAGGACTCGCATGGTGCCCTGACAAGGCGTGGAGTGACGGCTGCGCATGAAGTTGCAACCCCGAGGTGGCAACCAGACGCGGAAGTGACATACTGTCCCATCTGCCGCGCGCAGTTCAGTTTCTTCATTCGCAAGCACCACTGCAGGTACGTGACACCTGCTGTAGCAAAACCTTGAGGATTTCGACAAATGGCTGACGCCGAGAACAGAAAATGCGGTCGCGTAGTGTGCGCCGCTTGCTCTCCTCATCGAATCATTATTCCCCATCAGTACATCGTACGAGCGCCAGGATCTGAAATCGTTGCGCCACCAATCCCTGGATACTTTGAATCAAACAATTTGTCCGGCGGCGAGCGTGTTCGCCTTTGTAACCCCTGTGTACCCGATCCAAACACGGCGCCACCTCAGAGTCCGTCATCATCCATAGGACCGAATCTACCATCTCATCACCGATCTCGCAGCAGTCTGGCTGGTTTGCAAGGCGCAGCCCATCCATCCAATAGATATGGAGCTGTCTTTACTGGCATGGATGACGCCGATACTATGCTGCGACTTTCTTCGAGAGCAAGGAGCATCACCCTAGTAAGCGACTTCAAATTCACGAGACAGCAAGAATTGCATTACTAACCTACCTGTATAGGATCCCGCGGCCCAAAGCTCAGTGTCAACCGTTACCTCCGCGCATCACATGAGTGCTCCCGACGCGGACGACCGCGAGGCATTCCACCGACTGCTCCGCCGATTCCACGAAGTCAGGCCTGTATCATCGTCTCGAGCCCGACACGCCTCAATAGGCTACGATAGCTCCGCCTCCTCTTCTCGACAACGCGCTCTGCCGCCGCCGCCGCCGCACATTGCCGAGGAAGACGAATGTCCCGTATGCCACTGCGAGCTACCAGCTCGGTCTCTGCCGGATTTCGAATCCCTCCGCGAAGCTCATATCAATGCTTGTGTTCAGTCCCACAGCACATACGGAAGCCCTCGTCGACGACACGGCGAAGATAGCGCGCCGGCACCGCGGAGGTCGGGCATGCACGTCTATCCGGCCACGGAAAAGGACTGTGTCGACGACGCGGAATGCACGATATGCTTGGAAGAATTCGTCGTGGGGGTTCCGATGGCGAGGCTGGAATGCCTTTGCCGGTTTCACAGGTCCTGCATTTCGGCCTGGTTTGTGAATCATCCTGGCCGGTGTCCGGTGCATCAGCATGATGGGTTTGGGTTCTAGGAGTTGGTTTGTGGAGGAGAACATCACCACTCTTTACATTTTTTTTTTTGGAATATGGGGGATGTTGGGCAAGCGTGCGCATTCAACTCTCCTCGGCTTCTTTCTGAATGCAAGGTTTTAGGCATGGATACGTTGGCTGATGGTGTAGGAACAAACGTCCATGTTCGTTTAAACTATCTAGGCGGAGGTTCCTTGGGCTTTACTTTACGTTCATGACTTGTGAGGAAAGCACTATGTACTTGATATTCCGCGCTGGGCGTTCTTGATGGGTATTATGCCTTTTTCTTCGAGGAATACATATTATCGTGAGAGAAGGCCTCAGATAAGACAAGGCAAGCGAATCGACTTGCTTGTAAAAAAACATGATCGACCTGACTTGGCTGGACACTGGCTACATTCCCGCTGTGATCACGGATTCAAGCATGGGGCATTATCGTGAAGCATGACGTGGGTGCACCTCATCGTTTGTGCTCTTTCTTCTCGAACACCTAGCCGAATCATGCATGCCCTACCCTTTGTCGCTTCGCTTATTCATTATCTGGTCCAGGCCTGTAGGCTGTCAGCAATGCGACTCCTACAGCTTACATACATGCCTTTGCAGAAAAAAAAAAAAGTGCCTTTTGAAGCGAAAAAAAAAAAGTGCAAAGCCCATCATACTACGTCATTCCGAAACTTGTCGCATGCTTGTTTTCGGGGGACGATGGCGATGGCAATGCCAGGTAAATCTGCCATCGCGCAAACTCCACAAGGGACCCCTGGGCCTGGCCAATAATCTGCCAAATCGTCAGGTCGGCCAGGAACTGCGCATGACGGAGGAGCCATGCCGCATGGGTCGGGCCCTGGGATTTGAGGAAAAAAAGCTTGTCGATTTCAGCAGGACCGGGGTGTGAGGAGAGAAAGTGGGCGGGGACCTGGTCTGTGTGTGTCATTGTTGGTGTCATTGATGTTATCGTGGGCGGCCTCTGTTCGCGTTGGTGGTCCATACGTGGTGGGTGTTTACGGTGTTGGTGCGCGGTGTTGTAAGACGAAGTGACCGTGATGAAACTTGAGGCCGAAAGCGGGAGGCTCTCTGTAAGCTAGGCTGTTCGGCTCTGCTCCGTGGACCGTGGACTGTTCTCAGCGTTCTCAGCGTTCTCAGCGTTTCCGGATGGCTGGCGGAGTGGCTGGCGGAGTGGCTGGCTTAGCCACACTTGTAACCCGCAATAATCAACTTGCCAGCCTCCCCAAGCACAGGGGTCGGAATCTGGCGTGCATCCTCGAAGCTCCACGCAGCTCCTCATCGCAATAAGCCCAGCTGGCCCGGCCACTTGGCTTTGCCTTTTGGGTCTTTTGGTCTTGTTGTATGTAACCTTAACCAGCAAGGCTATCGTTCCCATCTTTGTTATCCATCGTCTTTGACAAGTCAATTCGATTTCTGAGCCTCGTGATTGGCAGAGCCTGATGCAAGGGTGCGGCACTTCGCAAATCCCAAGACAAGATCCCAGCCCAGCTAAGCCAGAGTCGCACCAGGAACATCATTCATTGTTATTGCACCTGGCACGACGACGACGACGACCCACGTCATCCAACTGTCCTTAATCATTCGCCTCCTTGTTGTGCAGGCAGCTTTATTTATCACTCTCAGCGCTTCCCGTTACATTGCTACGTATCAGTGCCCAACGCGCGCGCTTCTGGATGACTTCTCTCCGCACGACGAGCTAAACCTCTCAGCTGCGCCCTTAGGCCTTGGCCTCTAGAAGCCTTTCTCACATTGTTCGGCTCTGCGCCTGTAGCTCGCGACAATGTCTGCATCGGCGTCCGTTCCGGCGTCTCAAGCCCAGGAGCTTAAGCAGCAGGGCGCCATTGAGGCAGCCCAAAACCCCGAGAGCTCCGTCACTGCCGAGGAAGCCCAGCAACAAATGGTAGAGCAGTCCAAGAACGCTGGAATACCTGCTTTCAAGTTCGATCCTGATGCTTCTCCCGAAGAGAAGCGCGCTCAAGCTCAAGCTGTAAGTTTGCCTCGACTCTCCAGTCGCTCTTACGGGACTCGAACAAAGTCAATCGCTGCTTGTTCGTCCTCGCACTATCATGTTCCCTCAAGAACAATGGCAACTGACCAAAAGCGCTTCCATCGTCTTGCGATTGATAGGCTATTCCCCCCGAGCTCCAACGAAGCAGGCGTGAAAAAGGCGCTGCCATAATTACCGACGTTGACGATGGCACCGGGCCTGACGAGGAGCTCCCTGAGCCTAGCAAAGCTGGTGTTCTCGATGCCGCCCAGACTGCCGATGGTGGTAAGGACGTCACGGGCATGAATCCTGGTGACACGGAAGCTCCATACTCGCGTACTGGGTGGGCTCCCCAGTTTGGCTGGGGCGACGACACGATGGAATCAGAAAGCCTTCTTGATCATGCGACCTGGCTCGAGGGTCGATTGCCGGATACGCTTTACGGAGGTACGTTGCAGCGAGTCTCTAAGATGAACTTCTCCGGTCCTTGGCATGGCCAGGCCCGAAACGCTGATTGCCACTTGCTAATGTTTCGTTTCTGATAGACTGGTACCACAACACCGCTTTGATCGCTTTTGCTTGCCTCTCATCATGGCTTGTCGCTGTTTTTGGCGGAGGTCTGTCGTGGATCATGATCATCATGGCAGTGTGCGGCACGTATTATCGAACCTCTCTGCGGCGCGTGCGGCGCAACTTCCGTGATGACATAACTCGAGAACTTGGCCTCAAGAGGCTTGAAACAGACAATGAATCACTGGAATGGATCAACTCCTTCCTGGTCAAATTCTGGCCCATCTACCAACCTGTCCTTGCGCAGACGATCATCAACTCTGTCGATCAGGTGCTCAGCTCTGCTACACCTGCCTTCCTTGACAGCTTGAAGCTTAAGACGTTCACGCTGGGCTCTAAGCCTCCCCGCATGGAGCATGTCAAGACGTATCCGAAAACAGAAGACGACATCGTCATCATGGACTGGAAGTTTAGCTTCACTCCTAATGATACGGCGGACCTGACATCGCGACAAGTAAAGAACAAGATCAACCCCAAGGTCGTCCTCGAAATCCGCATTGGAAAAGCAATGATCAGCAAGGGCCTCGACATTATCGTGGAGGATATGTCCTTCTCTGGCATCATGAGGTTGAAGATCAAGCTGCAGATTCCATTTCCCCACGTCGAGAAGATTGAAATGTGTTTCCTCGAACGGCCCACTATCGATTATGTTTGCAAGCCCTTGGGAGGCGACAACTTTGGCTTCGACATCAACTTCATCCCCGGTCTCGAAAGCTTCATCTTGGAGCAGATTCACGGCAATCTCGCCCCGATGATGTATGCGCCAAATGTCTTTCCCATTGAAATCGCCAAGATGCTGGCTGGCACTCCTGTCGACCAGGCGGTCGGTGTCTTGGCGCTGACTTTGCATGGAGCACAGGGGCTGAAGAACTCGGACAACTTCAAGGGGAGTCTCGATCCCTATGCTTGCATCAGCTTCAGTCGCCGCCAGGAATTGGCCCGAACCAAGACCATTGATGATAATGCGAACCCGCGATGGAATGAGACACACTATCTTATTGTTACGTCCTTCAGCGATACGCTCGACATTCAAGTATTCGACAAAAATGAGTTCCGAAAATCCAAGGAACTAGGCGTGGCGACTTTCCGCTTGGAAGACATTGAAGAACTCCACGTGCGTGAGAATGAGCGCCTGGAGGTCATTGGAGATGGCAAGGCCCGCGGTGTTGTATCCTGCGATCTTCGATTCTTTCCCGTGCTCGAGAGCCAGACACTGCCTGATGGAAAAGTCGAGCCTCCACCCGACTCGAACCAGGGTATTCTCCGCTTCACTGTCGAGCAGGCTAAAGACTTGGACGGTACCAAGAGCTTGGTCGGCCTGCTCAATCCCTATGCAGTCATGTTCCTCAACGGCAAGCAGGTCCATCGAACCAAGATCCTCAAGCGTACCAACAATCCCATCTGGGATAACGGCTCTCAGGAAATTCTTATCACGGATAGACGAAAGGCGAAGCTCGGCGTCACAGTCAAGGATGATCGTGGCCTGATTAGTGATCCCGACCTGGGAAAGTATCAAATCAAACTGGACGAGATGATGGACTGCATGGCACAAGGCAAGGAATGGTACCAACTCTCCGGCGCGCACACTGGCCGCGTGAAGATGATGGCTCAATGGCGGCCTGTGGCCATTTCCGGCGTCGTCGGCACAGGGGGCTACTCCACACCCATTGGTGTCATGCGGCTTCACTTCCAAAAGGCCACTGATTTGCGCAACTTTGAGTCATTTGGCAAGTCTGATCCCTACGTCCGTGTGCTGCTCTCTGGAATCGACAAGGCCCGAACGGTGACGTTCAAGAACGACCTGAACCCCGAATGGGACGAAGTTCTCTATGTTCCCGTCTACTCCGCTCGCGACAGGCTCTCGCTTGAAGTCATGGACGCTGAAAAGGTGGGCCGAGATCGCAGTCTTGGTTTGGTGGAGCTATTTGCGGGTGATTATATCCACCAAGACGACTCGGGCGAATACCTTGTACACGACGAGAAGACCCTCCGGTCCGAAGGCTTGCGAATGCACGGCAAAGGCATTGTCAAGGGAACTCTGTTTTATACCGCTGCTTTCTACCCTTGCCTCAATGTGGCGGACCCCGAGGAGGAAGCCCAGGAGGAAGCCCAGGAGGAAGCTGAAAAGGCGGAACAAGCCGCCAAGGTTGAAAAGGCTGAGAAGGCTGATGAAACACCACGACCCTCCGTAGACCGAGTGTCGCAGCCTGGCAAGTTGAGAGGTGGTGTTGAGACCACCCGGTCGAGCAACGGAAACAAACTCAGCGGAGGAGACGTTGCAGACTCTGACGAGAGCCGCTCATCGGTCGAGAACAAGGGTCCGCCCAAAATTAGACTCAATCCGGAGCAGCTCCTCAAATACGAGAGTGGTCTGCTCGTCTTCCGCCTTTTGGAAGCCGAGCTGCCGGAAAGCCACAGCAGACTTGAGATTTTCGTGGACGACATGGCCTACGCTTCCTACGTTTCGTCCACGGCCCCGAACAAGTCCCATAAGTTTGATGAGATTGGAGATTGTGTTATTCGCGAGCTCGACTTTTCTCGACTCACACTCAAGGCTCGCAAGAAGGGTGATGAAAAGGAACAGACCCTGGCGCAACTTACCGGGAACACCATGGAAACACTAAAGCAATGCTTGGTAAGTCAACTAGATGGCGTTGACAGATATGGCGAATGGTTCGAATCTTGTACGCTAACACTTTACAGAACAATCCTACGATTCTCAAACTCAAAACGGACGAAGGAAAAGGCGGCTGGGTCAAGGTCAGCCTCAAGTACATCCCCATCAAGATGAACCTGGATCCCAGCGAGAGTATCAACAACATGGGTAACCTGCGCGTGGATGTCTTGAATGGTATTGAGCTCCCGTCAGCCGATCGAAACGGAAAGAGCGATCCTTACTGCAAATTCGAGCTCAATGGCCAGGAGGTGTACAAGACCAAGGTGATCAAGAAGACACTCAATCCCACATGGAACGAGTTCTTTGAGGTTTCTGTGCCCTCGCGGACGGCTGCCAAATTCAATGTCAATGTGTACGACTACGACTTTGCGGATAAGCCTGATTTCCTCGGCGCCGCGACTATCAACCTGGATGTTGTTGAGCCGTTCAAGGCCAGCGAATCTACGTACATGCTCGACGGCAAATCGGGCAGCATTCGTCTGCGTCTCCTCTTCCGACCAGACTACGTCACCAGAAGCATTCACGGAACCTCGACCTTCTCAGGTCTAGGCGCACCCACCCGAATTGTTACCGGCGTTGCTGGTGTTCCCATCAAGGGTGGCGTGGCCGTCGCCGGCGCCGTAGGCCATGGCGTCGGCCGCGGTGCATCCTTCCTCAAGCGCGGCATCCTGGGAGGCAAAAAGGAGCGAGACAACAACGGAAGTCTCTCCGACATCCCCGACGTTCCCACCCTAGTCACCACCGCCAGCGACGGCGGTGCTGGTGCTCCCGCCCCCGAATTCGGTCTCCGAAAAGCCACTGGCCTATCCGAGTCCCCAGAGTTCTCCTCCCAGAACACACCTCCTCAGTCTTCTCCACACGCAGGCCTCAGCCACTCCCGCACGAAAAGCATCGCCGCCTCTTCCATCCACAGCACCGCCCCCGGGGGATCTGCCCCCAAGGGCACCGCCACAGTCACCATCGTAGGCGCATCCGGCTTCCCCCCCTCGACGGACCTCTTCATCGTCATCTCCCAGTTGTCCCCCAAGGAAAAAGTCCTCGGCAAGACAAAGCACTTCAAGTCCTCGAGCAGCCAATGGTCCTTTGACGAGACCTTTAAAATCACATGCAGCCCGGACACGCAGCTCAAGATCGAGGCCAAGGGGGACCATTTCCTAGGAAGCAGCGATGAACTCGGCGAGCATGTCTACTTTGTGGATGATTCTGGATCGGGGGCCGCAAAGGAACTCGGTGTGGGGGAGGGGACTGTTACGGTGAGGAGTACGTTTCAGGCGGCGGAGGGGGATGCGCCTGATACGCCGAAATCGCATTCGCATCTGAAGAGGGGGTTTTTGTCGTCGAATAAGAGGGAGTCGAGGACGAGTCGGGATGCGGGGGGGAACCCTTAGGGGGGGACTGTTGTGTTCTGGGTTGCTTTTTGAGGGGCTTTGTGTGCTTGGGATGGAATTCTTGAGATTGGATGGGTTTTGAGGGGGTCATGCCGCTGGAGCATGATGTGTGTTTCTTTTCTTCTTCTTTTTTTTTGTTTCAAATCTTTGGGGGTTTACTTGATGATTCTTTTTATTCTGACGACTGGGATCGTTTTTTGTTTGCACGGCGGGAAGGTTTGGATTATGCCTGGGGGTTTTTTTTTGAAACGTTCTTGTTTGTCGTTTTCACCATATTCTGGATACCGGTTTTTTCCCCCTCCACTATTCGAGGCTACGTGCTCGGAAGTGCCGTGGACTGCTGCAGTGGAAGGCAAGGAGAAAAGAAAAGGGGTTCGATTTATCTAATTTTGCTCTTGGGGAGATGAGGGCAAGGCAGGGACACACGTATTAGCAGATTTTGTATTGCTTGCTGAACAGGCTTAATTTATTATGAATATGAAGTAGTTGCTTCATTCGTTCCTACTTGTAAGTTGTGGGCTAGGACGGGCAAACAGGTTTGGCCCATTTTGTCAGTGAGGCGTTTCAGTGTTGCTCATCGTGCTGGTCGAGCAGAAAAATCATGGTGGCTTCAACTGAGCGTACTTCAACATGCGTCGATGCGGCTGAAGTGTAAAGTTAGCCATGACTAAGCAATCCAGGATGGGGAACCATTTGTCAGTTCTGATTGGCCCGATTGGGGACTATGTACCAGGGAGCTCCATCCTGCCACACCAGAGCTGGTGACGCGCGATACCGAAGCTGCCTGACCTCCAACGGCCTCCATCGTCCTCGCAGCCACCGTTGCAACTCTCTAATCCGCGCAGCATCGGCAGAACCTTGATAACCTGACTCCACGTCCGCAATTGACCACCCACTTGATCAACTTTGGACTTTCATCTAGTGTGGCGATAAAAGAGCTCTTTATAGGAGTCTTCAATCTCCCCACGACTCGTCACACACATCTCGCCAGTCACCACAGTCGGAACCAAGATGGACAAAATCGCAGCTAGATACAGCCGGCCCTCGCCGTTTGAGCAGGATGCGTCCTTTGAAAATGAAGCAGGGGCCTTAATGGACACGGCGGCCATGACGGCCAAGTTTGCCATGCCGCCCATCTCGCAGGTGAGATTTGCCTTGGTGTGCTATCAATTTATTGACTTTGCTGTGCCTTGACCGAAAATGCGTTTTTTTGCAGAGAAACAAAAGAAGAAGATGCACCTGCCATGCTTCTTATGCTTCTCATGCTTTCCCATCAGCCCTCCGTCTAGGCAAATAGATTTCTGACTTCCATTTCCACAGCCATCTTCCTGGCTCCGCGCCGCCACCGACGACCGCGCCAACCCGGACTGCCCCATCAAAATCGCCCACGGCACCACGACGCTCGCCTTCCGCTTCCAGGGCGGCATCATCGTCGCGACCGACTCCCGCGCTACGGCCGGTAGCTGGATCGCCTCCCAGACGGTCAAAAAAGTCATCGAGATCAATAGCGTCCTCCTCGGCACCATGGCCGGCGGTGCCGCCGACTGCCAATACTGGCTCGCCTGGCTAGGCATGCAGTGCCGGCTTCACGAGCTGCGACACAAGCGCCGCATCAGCGTCGCGGCTGCGAGCAAGATCCTCGCGAACCTCGTCTACCGATACAAGAATATGGGGCTGAGCATGGGGACCATGTGCGCTGGCGTGACCAAGGAGGAGGGCCCGGCGCTGTACTACGTCGACAGCGATGGCACGAGACTGGCTGGGAATATGTTTTGCGTGGGGTCCGGGCAGACATTTGCGTATGGTGTCTTGGATGCGGAGTATAAGTTTGAGTTGAGTGTTGAGGATGCGCTGCAGCTTGGGAGGCGTAGTATCTTGGCGGCGACGCACAGGGATGCGTACTCGGGTGGGTTTATTAACTTGTACCATGTGAAGGAGGATGGGTGGGTTAAACATGGGTTTACGGATACGAACCCGGTGTTTTGGAAGACCAAGTTGGAGAGGGGGGAGTTTACTAACGTGACGAGTGCGTTGGACTGAGCGGTGGAAGGTGGATGGTGGATGGTAGATGGGAGAAGGAGTGGGTTTGTAGAAGAGAGGTACGCTGCTGTACAACATGAGAATCAATTAAATTGCTTGCAGAGGGCGGTGAAAAGTGAGATGTCTTGTGAGGGATTTGTGCATGAACAAGGCGAATGTGTGAGACGATGTAGACGATGTAGACGATAGAAGGAAAATGATGAGATAGAGGTATAGTTTTTACACACACGTGGTGTATGCACACATACAATATCATACGCTTACAGCATATGCTCTAGGACATCAAGTCCATACCGGCTCCCCATCACACCGGCTCATCACAGCAACTAATACATACCCATACCACACAATTCTACACATGTCATACACATCCCACATCATACATCATACACAAATATCATATAGTCCGCCCCCCTCCCAATCCATCACTGCCTCACCCACCCCTCCACCCCAAGAATCGCATCCCTCCCCCCCTCACTCATCGGCCACTTCCCCACCGCCCGAATCCCCAAATCAGAAACCCACCCCCCCTCAAACATCTCCATCCCCGTCCAAGCAATCATCGCCGCATTATCCGTACACAGCGCCACAGGAGGCGCCAGGATCTCCATCCCAGGATACCCCCTCGCCGAGAGCGTCTCCCGCAACACATGCTTCAGGAACTGATTCGAGGCCACCCCCCCCGACACGACCAGCGTACGGGCCACATCGCGCGACAGTCCCGGTATATCCTGCAGCGCGAGAACAAGCCGCGACGCGAGATGCTGGAATGCCGCACGGAGGATATGCCGCGCGAGACACCGCCGCTGGGGGATATCATCTAAGGGGATATGCTCCGCGATGCGATGGACCTGCATGTGGAGAGACGAAAAGCAGAATGCTAGGCGGCGGCTGTCGCGGAAGGGAAGGGATAATGTCCATGGGTATGATGTGGGTACTGGTGTCATTTCATCCATGCGGCTCAGGGCAGGTTGGAAGTGCTCGTGGTAGTTTGGTGGTCCTGGATGGGTGGTGGTGGTGGCGGTGGCGGTGTCGAAGGCAAAGGACTCGAGGAGACGCCCGTACATGACGTCTGGGCTGGAGGCGAGGATGGAGGGTGGGAGGATGACGCGCGCGGTTTGGTCGAGGAGATTCCCGATTGCGTTGTCGATTGTTGTGGCGAGGACGTGGTGCTCGGTTAGGCTGGCGGAGTGGACGAGCTGGGTGTGGCCACCTGAGACGAGGAGCGTGAGAAAGGGGAATTGAGGCGAAATTTCGCGTTGAGGGGTGTCGATGTTATCATCGGGGTGCTGTTCGGAGGATGTGCTCGATGGCTGCGGCGGCTGCTGTTGCAATGCGGCTACGAGGCGCGGCGTCAAGGCATGGGCTTGCATGTGGTGGACGCCCACGAGGGGCACATCCCATGCCACGGCGAGGCCCTTGGCCATGTTGATTCCCACAGAGAGATTCGTCAAGATACCAGGGCCTCTTGTGACGGACACGAAATCAGGTCGGCGCTTGTAGAGGGTGCCGTCGCTGGAGGTCACGCAGATGTGTGGTGATGGAGACGAGGAGGAGGAGGAGGAGGAGGAAGAGGAGGAGTCGCCGGCGTCAGGCAGCGCCAGAAGAGCCCTTTGTACAAGTGGCGCCAGGGCACTCTGATGGGCATCGTTGGAGATGATGGGATGTACGCCCTTGAAGGCTCGGTTGTCGGCGCAGATGCGCTCATTGAACAGCAGCTCGGTGCGGCGGCGCGTGTGGGAGAGAACCGCGACGGCGGTGTCGTCGCATGAGGATTCGATGGCGAGTGTGACGAGATGCCGTCCGGGGCTAAGGCGGTGGGCGCAGCCATTGCCGCTGACTGTCGGCTTTGGCTTGCGTCGAAGGGAGACGCATCGTGGGCGGACGAGCATTCAGATAGCGGTGGCGGAATATGAAGCGCAACGCAAAGAAATGTTCGTTACAGACCCGGCTGCGGGTGGGAAAAAGACGTAGCGGGCGGTGAGGGTGGCTGGAACTGCCGCGCGCGCGGCTGCTACGTACGAATTCAAGCTTCTTATTCAGGCTAGACAGCTCCGTTGCATACCTTCTTCTTCTTCTTTTTTTTTTTTTTTTTTTTTTCCATCTTCATCAGCCTGTACTATGTGGCACATTTCTTGAAAGACTTATGGGCATCCGATGGAATAGGTCTTGACCATGCAGCTAAGATATGACCGAAGATGTGTCTACGCATGCATGAGCGGAAAGAAATCTACAAAAAGCACCTAGCGCGCTCTTCATGTCTTACGATTGATCTAGATGTAAGCCTTGAGCTGAGCTGTTCTGATACCTGATAGTACGTATTTCTTGACGATGGATAATTGTCGAAGATGGAGTTGTAAAGGAGCGCCAAGGAGGTCTTCTGTTATTTCAACTTTTTGTGTACATTTTACGATTTCTTTTAGCTACTCCTTTCATGATTTCTTCTTCATCTACCAGTTCTCTTTGATCGCGCAAATTTGGCATCTCTGCTTCCTGCCCCTACCTCCTGCCAGCTCAGCCATCAAAAGAATTCCGTCGACTCGGATCCGCCTTGCCATTCTTCCGTCCAACAATCGTCTCCAGCGCCTGCGCCAGAGCCGTAGCATCATAGGTACCTCCACGACCATGTTCATCCCTCGGTCCATACAACCGCACGGTTTCAATACCCAGCTCAGCCAGACGAGCCTTGTCGACGCGCGGACAAGAGGGCCCCTCGAGGTAGATGACGTGCGTGATATAGACGGCGTACTGGTTCTCATCAGGCGAAGGCCAGCCCCGCGAGTCGGCACAGGCAGTCGCAATGGCGCCGACATAGTCAAGCGCTGACAAGGGATCGTCCGAGGGCCCTGTTTCGCGGTCCGTAGTGCCGTTGAGGAGGAGTACTTTTTGGCGAATGCTTGGGCTGGCGATGGCGTCGCCCACGCCGCGGAGAACCAGATTCGGGATCAGCGACGTGAAGAGAGAGCCGATGCTGTAGATGATGGTAGTGGCACACTGGAGGGCATCCATGACGCGCGGATTGGCGGGAATACGAATTTCTTGTCCGTAGGGATTGATGTACCAGACGCGGTGGATGCGCGACGGCAGATCTTCCTCGTCCTCGCGGGCCTTGGAGAATGCGAGGGCCGGTCTTCGCAGGGCAGGCAGTGATCCTGGCAGATTGGCGTCCTCAATCTGGTCATACTCCTCTGCGGTTGGGCAGCTGGGATGCGAAATGTCGTTCTGGCCCGTAATCACGGTGCCGTCCTGCAGGCCCGCGGCAATGTGATGGGCAAAATTGGTATTGATGGCCGGCAGCACGCCAATGTGGTCTGGCACGGCGCAGAGTGAGCTCAGCAGGTAGATGGCGGCTTCAAAACTGCCCGTGACGAGGCGCGCCCCCGTCAGAAAGAGGTTTCCGATGCTGGCTCCGGAGAAATCGAAGCGGCTCCTGGGCCGTAGGCGCTTAATTGCTTCGAGATTGAAGCAGTTCAGGTAGGACCGGATGAGCTCGCGCTTGGGTGACGAGATGTCTGTCCACAGCGCGTGGGTGGCATCGAGCATATCGAGCCACTCTGCACGAGCTGCGTCATAGGAAGATGCGAGACGATGGTTGAAGAAGTGCTTAATGGCGACTATTTCGGGCCCATTGCTTGTGTTGTCGTCAGGGATGAGCCGCACCAGGCGGGAGCGCACATCTCCGATCCCTGGGGCGGGTGATTTTCTTGTGAGCAAAAGTGCCAAGATGCCAGATGCCGCGATACGATGATGATGAATTTCAGAGAGGCCGCTTTTCTCACCTGGCCCGCCAAAGACGCGGATAATCTCACTGGTGCTGCCGCCGTTGTCGGAGATGGGAATCACGTAGCTGAGGGTGGTCCTGTTGGCCTCACGCAGGCGCTCAAACACATCGACCAGGTTGTTGGCAGCGCTGCCACCGGAGAAGACGACAATGCCGGAGCGGGGGACTGGTGAAGCCATGGGTTGTGGTGATGGGCGTGGTTGACATGGTGGCGATGGTGGCATGGCCTGTGGGCGAGGCATGTGATGACATGTGGGTGTGACAATATGGGTGCGACGATGCGAGCATCGACATGCTCTGCCAACGCCGTGTGCCGCCTCTTATCCTCTCTTGGTCTGTGGTGAAACGAGGCTGTTCGTGTGTCGATGGAATGTGAATGTTGACGTTGGACTCCTCCAGCCAATCCGACATCGCACCGTGTCGGTGTTGATGCACGCACTGTCGTCTACTTGACCGCAAAGCTTGGAACAAAAGCTCCTCCTCCCAAGTTCCCCGATTTCCCTGGTAACGCATTGCTTTCACGCTCGACATCAAGCACGCCGTTTCTTTTCTTGCTTTACTATTGTTTCATATCTTACCATCTCACATGCTGGCTATGCGATGGCCATGCAATGCGGGGTTACGTGGCCTGCGCGTGCATGATGTACGTGTTGAACATGGCAGATACGATGATGCCGCTCACGATGCAAACTCCACCATGGAAACGCACAGAACACGACATTTGTGTGCCATGTCACCGATATAGACCCCTTCTCCGCTCACGACGAGCACAAGACACGCCTTCGCAATACGACCACAAGGCTGGCTGTGTAAAGGCTCGCATGTCACATCATGTCACTTCGTCCAGCCACCCGGCGTCGCCACCCGCAGAAAAAAAAGTCCGAACAGCCGATTGCGAGCGAGTCGCGGAATCGACCTTCATGCGATGATTTCAAATTTTGCACCCGGCATTATTTGGGCGGGCTCGGGGGACTTGGGGTTCTTTGCACGACAGTATGCTTATTATAATGATTATCATTAGCTATGGTGAAGCAATGTGATGCAAATCTACATATGACAAAGATGCGCATTACATGAAACGTGATGATGCAGCGCCACGAAGTCCTTCCTGTATGTAAGCCCATCGACCCAACACAACTCCAAGAGTGGTGGAAAACAAGGAAAACCAACGCCATGCAGAAAATATGGAAAGATCGGCCATGCTACATCAGCACACCATAGACCAGGCTCTCCAACCCTGCGCGCTGTTGCAACATTGTCCCGGCGCGCAATCCCTCTTGCCGGCTGCCGAACAGCCCTCGTCTGTGTAAAAGGACACTATTGTACAGGAGTCGATTAGCTGGGAACGCCCATGTGTATTTTGTTGCCTGGTTATATATGTTTATGTTCTGCCACTTACAAGTACATCCCGGGTTGGTATCCTGATTGCGAATTGACCTCGGCACATACCCATTGAGACCCTTGCACTCATTCGGCGCAAAGTCCTCGGATATGACGGTCCAGATGCCCTGGTTATCCGCAAAGCAGCCCTGCTCGCCATAGAGGCGGAAATCGGCTACGTGGGCATTGCGGATGGTGAGGGCGTGGGCGACGCTGGCGAGAGCGGCCACGCCGGCGAGCATGCGGATGGCGAGCATGATTTTGAGATTTCTTTGTATTCTTTGTAGAAGTTGTAGAAAAGAAGGCGAAATTGGATGAGAAGTCGCAACGATGTGGATGAGACTAATCTGTGATGGTGAGAGGTGAGGTGTGCAATGTATGGTTTGAGTGTAAGAGAGATGAGGAAGTTGATATAGACTTTGTTTGGCAAGATAGAAATTCCAGGGCAGACGGGACGCAAAGGCTGGTATTTATATTTCATCGTCCATGCAATCCAGCCTGATTCAATGCCCATTCTGTACTTCAGTCTCCAAGCCTTACTCTTGTGTTCCAGTGTCGTACCACGAAGCATCATCGCCTCGCCTCATCGCCTCCCGCCCTCCGCCTCCTCGCCTTTCTTTCAACAAAGTTACACACCTGCACTCGCTGCGCCGCCCCGCGCAGCGCAGCGCAGCGTTGCACCCGCAAATACGAGACCCCTTCTCCACGACAACCAGCGGAAAGCAAGAACTCAAGTCTCAAGATAGGGAGGGGAGGGAGGGGGTCTTTCACACCCGAAACCATCAAGTCGGCCGTCGCCGCGATGGATAGAAATGCAAGGAATGATGCACGCTGACACGACAAAACGCCAGTAGGCCGCGCGGTGGAGTGACGCAACTCGGCTGAAGCAGCTCCCGTCATGGACCCATTGGCCGCTTTCCGACTTGTGTACATTGCACTGCCAGCCGATGTCGTGCTCGATAGACAGTGCCATATGCCCGAGACGACCATCGGCCGTACCGCTGGCCTGGAAACCAAGCACACGGAGCGACGACAACTTGATGCAGTGTCACGCGCAAAGTCTCTTTGGGACAAACTGACGTATGTATACGACCCTGGGATTGCGTAAAAGCATGGCGCAGTCTGCTGGACGATATTTTTAGCTCAGAAATCTCCTATCATAGGTCATCTATGTAAGTAGGAAAAAAACGAAGAGGGCTAGTGACAAAAAGGCAGAAAGGTCTCGAGTGAAAGCTGCCAAAACACCTGATACGCGTTATCGCTGTAATACGATACCTAGGTAGTTTTGGCCCTTGGGGAAGTTCTTAGGCCGCCACGAAGCGGTTCGGGCCGCACCAGCCGACGCCATCCGGCGTATCCGATCCGAGTTGCCTGTCGTGGCGAAAAGAAAGGGGCAATTTTGCCAACGAGGCGCGTGAGAACAGTTGCATACCTTAGGTACATATCCCATTTCCATGGAAATTGCCCCGGGTGATGAATAGGCTCCATCTTTATTATTGCGCCTTTGCGCCGCTGTCTCACGTTCGTAGCAGATTTGGCAATGGCACATGTGACTGCCGTTGACTGCTGTTGACAACTTGACGGTCCAGAAGAAGAGGACGAGGCCGCGGAGTTGTGCATATCTTTGACACCGCGGAGGCGTTATGCCTCGCTGACATTTTGGCAAAAATGAAAGGATCCATTGCTTTTTTTCTCTTCTTAATTTTTTTTTTGTTGGTCTTTTCCTTCATCTGTCACGATCTTCTTACGCCCTTCTCTTCGCGAATCAAGATGCCAAGAGAAGGAGAGGGTGTTTTTTTTTCTCCCCATCATGTGGCCATGCTGGATGAGCTTGGCAGCTGGCATCCTTAAGGCTAGCATCGTTGAGCCTACACTATTCAGGCTACCATTTGACGCCTTGGCAGCTTTGATCCGACATTTTCGGACATGGCAGCCATAAACCACGGACCCGGCATGATTGCAATTTGGAATCCCTTTGGTATTTTTGGCGGCATTCCTTCGGCATCCCCTTGCCATCGCATTGGCATCCTTCCGGAATCCTCACTTGGCTTGCCACAGCAACGTCGAAGAAAAGCCCACGCCAAAATCATGTCACTTGACACTGACACTACAACGAGAAAGCACACAGAAGCCCAGCAAGTTCATCTTCTCACCGCCGCACCAATCGGAGCAAAAGGGCTTGTTTCCAAATACCCAGAGAAGGCGGAGGAGTCTCCCAGGTCCTTCCACATACTGTCAGTGTGACAGTGTGTACGGTATCCCATCCTTCCTTCTTCTCTTACTGTTCTTCCATACTTCCTCCAGCACGACATTGCAGCTACATATGAAGTTCCCCCAACATGTTTTTTTCTGAAAAAATCTGCTTTATGCACATGTACCGTGAAACAATCAGGATCATGAAAAGAGGTCATGTGCGGTGAAAAGAGGAACAAGCTGGGGACACGGATCGCGGACGCCGGATGTTGCAGTACCCCCTAACGTAGGGTTACCATAGTTGTCTTAGCCTTATTCCAAACTATTCCTAGACACCCCCATCACACGATGTGGTGTGAATGTGTCGATCAAAGATAAAAAGTGGAAAAAATCATGCCAGTGCGATAGAGCGGAAACCTCCAGACTTCTCTCCTCTGTCTATAGACTACAAGTAATCTCAAAAGATACGGGATATCCAGAGGCCCACCGTACACATCATCACCATCATCATGCATCTTACTCGCCTGTCTACGGCGGTTGCTGTCCTCGCCAGCATACCCACAGCCGTGGCAGACACCCAAACAACCATTGACCCTTCCCAAAAGTACGGAACCTGGGAAGGCTGGGGTGTCTCTCTCGCCTGGTGGGCCAAAGCCTTTGGTGACCGCGATGACCTCGCCGACATATTCTTCACGACCAAGACTCACCAGTTTCAAGGACGGCAACTACCCGGCCTGGGCTTCACAATCGCGCGGTACAATGCCGGAGCCACGAGCTCCAGGACCTACAACGGCGAGAGTATCCATCTATCGCCCAATATCAAACCCTCGCGCCAGATGGAGGGCTTCTGGCTCGACTGGGCGAGTGCAGATCCCGCATCCGGTAGCTGGGACTGGTCCGTAGACGCCAAGCAGCGTCTGATGCTGCAGAAAGCCAAGACCAGAGGCGCCAATATCTTTGAGCTCTTCTCCAACTCGCCCATGTGGTGGATGTGCGGCAACCACAACCCCTCGGGCAACGACAAGGCATCGCGGGATAATCTGCAGTCGTGGAATTACGGACAGCACGCCGTGTACCTGGCCACCATTGAGGAACACGCCCGCCGGAATTGGGGCATCGAGTTCCAGTCCGTGGAGCCCTTCAATGAGCCCTCGACGGCGTACTGGCACTCCAAGGGCACACAGGAGGGCTCCCACTTTGAAATTCGCACCATGGACAGCGTGATTGCTCTACTCAAGACGGAGATGAGCAAACGAGGCTCGCGGGCCTGGATCGCCGCATCCGATGAAACAAGTTACGATGCTGCCGTCCGCACGTGGAAGGACATGCAGCAAGCCAGCAAGGACGCCGTCCAACGCATCAACGTCCACGGCTATCAAGGCGCTGGGGGCGCGCGCGACAAGCTCTTCGATCTAGCCCAGGGATCTGGCAAGCGTCTCTGGAACAGCGAGTACGGCGACGGCGATGCCACAGGGAAGCGCATGGCGCAGAACCTGCTCCTCGACTTCACCTACCTCCATCCCACGGCCTGGGTGTACTGGCAGGCCATTGACGGCGGCGGCTGGGGCCTTATTGGCGGTGACAACGACGGCAAGACGCTCGCGGGCGCCAACACGAAGTACTTTGTGCTCGCCCAATTCGCGCGCCATATCCGGCCTGGGATGACGATCCTGCGAGGGAGCAAGACTGATGCGTCGGCCGATACGGTAGCTGCGTATGATGCCGCGCGAAAGGTCCTGATCATCGTGGCGGCAAACTGGGGGAAGGCCCAGTATCGCACTTTTGACTTGTCGGGCTTTGCGAGTGCAGGAAAGCAGGGCGACTTGGTGACGCGATGGCGTACAGTGCTGGATGGGAGCAAGCTGTATGAGGAGAGGGCGGATACCTTTCTGCAGGCGGGATCGCGGTTCTGGTCGTGGTTTGAGGAGGATTCGGTGCAGACGTTTGAGGTGCGCGGCGTGTCGCTGTGAGGTTTAGGTGGACTTTTGAGGTGCGCAGCGATGATGCTGAAGATGCGAATCGAGGTTGGAGTGCGTAGCGTTGTTGCGATGTCACCTCGGACGTCTTCGGACACTGCGACGTCATGAGATTCTCCGGCCGGATGGTCGGGGAATCATCCTTCAACGGTGCGATTTCAGCGCAATCACTTACTCACCATGCTCGTCTTATTGATATCTAGTCGACACACGCTGAAGTTAAGCGGGATGGCGCTGTGGCAGTACATACAGTACACACGAGTACTTCCCCAGCGGCCCCCTGTGCCTCCACTCCTGTGTCCTTTACTTTCCTTGCTTTGATGCACGACTCTGTTTAGATAGGTTTACATACCTAGGTAGTATGTATCCGTACATACAACCGACATTTGGAAGCAAGACCCACCCTGGACTTCTAGAATCGGGAGTCCTCGAGTCTGTGGGGTCCCCTCCCGAAGACCTCCCGAAGACCTCCCGAAGACCTCCCGAAGACCCCGGCAAGCAAAATTGAGTCGACGCACCAACATAGACATGAAACAAGCCCCCATTCATACCGCAGGCACTTATAGCCACTGACCAGGCAGTGAGGCACAACTTCCAGCGTGGGCTTTTCTTTCTTTTCCTTTTCCTTCGACTACGGAACTTCTGGACCAAACCGGCTCGTGAGTCGTGACTCAAGCGGTATGTATGTATGTACCTACACACGGAGTATTTGCCATCTGTATTTATTTTAGCCAAATGTGTCGCGACTCGAATCTTCAAACCCTGTGACTAGCCTTGTCGCTGTGATTCAAAATTCAATCTAAGTGGAAATGCAATCTTGGATCCAGGAACCGATAGGGGGCAACGACATGTACATATATATATATATAATATATGTATGTTCATACATACCTACCTATGTATATCCTTCATAGGCCACCTCCAGCCGCCTGCCGCACATCACACATGATCTGTGTTACTATCTCGCGGATATCCCCAACGTCAATCAACGCATACGCCTTCAAGCATACAGTTTGAGTAGTCCGTCAAGATGAAGGCCTCTATCGGGCTCCTACTGAGTGCTGCCCTCTCCAGCGCAGCCTCCACGCCCGCTCTCCAAACTCAAAGTAACAACTCATCCACGATTCTGCGCCCCAACCTCAAAGCCCATCCTCTCCCGCCGGCGAGGATGTTTCGGAAATCTCCCGCCCGCAATGCCCACAAGACGTGCTTCGTGACACCTTCTGCGGGCCTGGGCAAGGATGATGCGCCCGCGATCCTTAAGGCCTTTCACAAGTGCAACAACGGCGGGACCGTGGTGCTGGATGGGAATTACACGATTGGATCGCCTCTGGACTTGACGTTTCTGCATGCCGTCGATGTAGCCATTTCCGGATCCGTCTCGCTGAGCGACGACGTTGAGTACTGGGCGTCACACTCGATGAAATATGCGTACCAGAATGCGTCGGCGGCGTGGAGGTTCGGCGGCAGGGACGTGAATATCTACGGCGGGGGCAAGGGTGTCATTGATGGGAACGGACAGGCATGGTATGATGCTTTTGCCAAGAACTCCATGCTTCAGAGGCCCGTCTTGTTTGTGCTGGATGGCCTTGATGGCGGTTCAGTGACGGGGTTGAAGATGCAGAATCCTCCCTTTGTAGGTTTCTTCTCTCCCGTTCAGAGTTCCTTTGGCGCTGGATTAGTCCGCTTGACCCCTGTGTCTGGCTGGCTGGCTGGCTGGCTGGCTAACAAGACGACGAATTCGTCATAGTGGTTCAATCTCATTGCCAATAGTTCTGATATTCTCGTCAGCGATATTAATTTGACGGTCAAGGTAAGATGCGCCGACAAACTGAGGCCTGCGCCCGGGCTTATGTAGCGAAAACTGACAATGCGTCACCGGAATAGAGCACCAGCAATAGCACGGCGAAAAACACCGACGGCTGGGACACGTACCGATCTAAGAACGTTGTGCTGCAGAGCTCCACTGTTAAGAATGGCGACGACTGCGTGTCTTTCAAGCCCAACAGTACCGATATTGTGGTCCAGAACCTCGCCTGCGATGGCTCCCACGGTATTTCTGTCGGCTCGCTCGGCCAGTACATGGGCGAGGTGGATATCGTGGAAAATGTCTACGTCTACAACATTTCCATGAAGAACGCGTCCGACGGCGCGCGCATCAAGGTCTGGCCGAGCTTGTTTACGCCCTTCCAGCCATCATTGTCCGGAGGCGGTGGCTCGGGCTACGTCAAGAACGTGACGTATGACACTTTTTATAACGAGGGCAATGACTGGGCTATTGAGGTGACGCAGTGTTATGGGAACAAAAACTTGACACTTTGTAGCCAGCATCCGGTGAGTGAAATGTGGTCCAAGATGCCGTCCCAATTCTGATAGTTGGCGTTGGCCCTTGGGGTCCCTTGTTGTTGAATGACGAATTTGCCGGCAACTGACATCTCCTGGACAGTCCAACATGATTCTTTCCGATATTACTTTCAAGAACTTCTGGGGTACCACCTCTAAGAAGAATGATCCCCAGGTCGGCACGCTGATCTGCAGTGATCCCTCTGTGAGTAATGCACCTTTGTTCGCCATAGACACGGAACATTTTCTGCTCTTTTTCTTTTGGCAGTACTTTTTCGGGTTACATCCCGAATCTTCGCTTTTGACTATGACTTTCTTTTGGCTCTTCTTTCCATCGCTGACTCGTAAATCTTCACTTGCTAGCGATGCCACAACATTCGGGCGCAAAACATCAACGTCCAGCCTCCGTCATCCAAAAAGGCGCAGTGGGTGTGCAAGAACGTCAGCCGCGAACTGCTTCATGTGAATTGCATTGCTTAGTAGCGTGCTGGAAGGAATACGGAGAAGACACGAGATGATGCCATACCTCGCATAAAAGCTTATATACGTTGTTATCGAAAGAGATGGAGATAATATCTCGAAGCTTCGAGATCGCGCGGGAGTAGAACTGTACTGTATTGCTGCACGAGGACTTCAATCAAGATCTTCTCGTGACCTACAACATGGATTACCCAGCTTATGTCAAATTCAACCGTCTGGATCGCCCGCTCGGTCGGTCCGTTCTGATGGGATGCCGCGATTGTGATTGATTGCGCTAGCACGCCGTCTTCGGCTCTCCAGTCGTTGGGGGTCTTGAGCAGATTTGGGGTATTGTCTGATCTTACGCGCTTGACCTTCTCGCCAGTTTCGAGCTCCACGGAAACCTTCCATATCTTCAGTGCCTGGTACCCATGCTTTGCTCTCCAACCACAGTCGAGAGAATTCGATACGGGAGGGTTAACACTAAACCCCCCTAGATGTATAAAACCATGGAAGCATGGGTGAAACACACACACACGGGTAAAATCATTAGGCAAAAGAAGACTTCGAAGTTCCAAGTTTGATGAAGCGCTCGCGTCCAATCACATGCTTGCTTTCACACATACATGGATGGGCCAGTATCTGTTGATTCTGCTCTGCTTCTTATCTGGCCGCTCGTGGAATTTGCCTCGATTGATCCCCGTCATCCTTCATACGGAAGAAACGGCATCGGATGGTGACATCTAACGTTTAAATTGCCGAGCGCACCGGGCCCCGAGGATCGTACACATCGGCTCCCTCAAATTATGAGGCACACATGTAGGTACATAGTCGTAGCCTCCGGAGTCCGAGTATGATACACAAAATGACAGGCATCTCCTCCACGACACAACGTTCATTTCCCTCCAATCTCTGCCGGATTCTATACCGGGATTTCAGGAAGACAAGTTTATCCTTTGTTCAATTAATGCACGCCCATTTCTTCATTGAAGACTGGATTTCCTGTTCTGGTTCATGCTCTTCACTCAGCACGGCTGCGGAATCATCATTTGGGTACGAATGCCTGCTTGGTCTTTTGATGCTACATACCACATACCTAGGTATGTATTGGCGATGGCACAGTACATAGCCAATTGTGAAGAATGGCAAGTAATTTCAAGGTTTGCTGGCTTGTAGGACTGGAACTCACGTGGCCGACTCCTGCAACCGTTACTGCATTGCACGACTTGTCAGAATCTAGGCACTTAGAGTACTCCGTTTAGGGTCTTGAATATTCCTTGATTCGTAGAAACAAGTCTAAGCGACGTGGCAAGATTGCCCATCGTGCAGTAGCGGGCTGCGGGCACGCTCCGCGTATCCTCTGAGCGGCGGTGTTTCTAGGCCTTAAGTGGCCTGCGGTTTGAATCATGATACTTGAATGGAAGCTTGTTTCATCGGTATCCAGATTCCACGGACCATGTTGAGTACGTCGTCTCAACTCGCCCACCGGGCGGCCGGGGTCTTCGGAAGGGGCCGCGACACACTCGAGAACCCCCGGAGTCCCAGTTCCAGAAGTCCGAGGTCTCTCTTCCAAGGACCAATATGTATCGGGGCGACATGGAGCAAGAGGACAGATGGAACGTCGTCCTAACTTGTTCGGAAGATATGTATGTAGTGTCGGTTAAAGTCCGATTGCTGCGCATCGAGTGACACGTCACACGTTACATAGGCGGCAGCATCTTTGCCAGGCTGCAGTAACCGGTAAGTTCATCACGGGACCGTGAGCCAACCAGCCGACGACGGTGTTCGGGAAAAAGCCAACTCTTTGTGTCCGTCTCGAGCGATACCTAGTGGCTAACGGAGAACTTTGTACTACGCGAACAATCGCTCCCAGGAGAGACAGCCAGAATATACATCTCAGAAGGCCAACTATGGCTATTGCCATCCGGCAACCTTCACGCCATGCTGATCTCCGAGCGTAGCGCCGACTTCGCCCGAATGCTACTGTATCAATACACCGCACTACACCGTTCCTACCAAACCACCACGAGACATCCACTCATGATGTCGACGAGGACACGGTGTCTCACCTCAAGAAATGATCGTGTCGCGTGTTCGATCGCTGCCCGAGACCCCTTGCGTGTCCTGCAGTCAGCATAAAAACTTCTCATCTGATCTCGAAAAAGGAGAAAAAGGAAGATCAAGTAAGAAATAAAGCAACAGTCAGCGGCAAGCGGCAATGGATAGACATATACATAAGCGCTAAAGTAAAAATATTCTTTCCGCGCAACCTTGTCGGAACAGGGAGGCTGGAGCCGACCGGAAGGAAGTCCGAGTGTAAATGAAACCTCGAAATGCACTTCATCTGCAAGGGAACACAAGCATTTGCAATGCATATAAGACAATCCAATCCATCTTGCTCCCAATATGAAAATGGGGCAGGAAGTTCAGGAACTACGTCTTTTACTCCGACACACAACCTGCATCTCGATTCTCACCAACAAAACGCATTCCTCATCAAACCCCCGCGTCTTATCTTCACCTCATCGCCACTTCACCACGCACAATCATGGCCTCCCTCCAAACAAAACCGCTCCGCGTGCTCATCTGCGGCGCAGGAGTAGCCGGTCCATCCCTCGCCTTCTGGCTCACCCGCCTCGGCCACTCCTGCACCATCGTCGAGCGCTCCAGCCAACTTCGCGCCAGCGGACAACAGATCGACATCCGGACACAAGGCATCGAGGCAGCAGACCGGATGGGCCTCTTGGGCGAACTGCGCAAATTGGTCGTCGACGAAGAAGGTCTCCAGTTCGTCAACGCACAGAGCAAACTAATCGCCACGTTCCCCAAAGTCGAGGCGCAGCCAGGCGGCCCAGGCCAAAAAAAGAGCCAGCAGGGCTTCTCGAGTGAATACGAAATGATGCGCGGAGACGTCTGCCAACTCCTGTACGACAAGACGCGTCAATCCACCGAGTACATATTTGGCAAACACGTGACTGCATTTCAAAACGAGGCCAACGGCGTACAAGTAACGCTCTCGGATGGCGAGACGAAAAAGTACGACATGCTCGTGGCAGCAGATGGACAGAGTTCCAGAACACGCAGGCTCCTCCTCCAGGATGAGGACCCCTCGGTAGATTACTCACGCGATCTAGGCTTATATGTTGCCTTCTTTTCGATTCCGCGCCTACCAGATGACAAGAACATGGCCACCTTCTGCCTAGCCCCCGGCCGGAGAATCATCGCCAGCCGGTTCCACAGCCAGACACAGGGCCAGGCATATCTGGCTACGATGGCGCATCTTGATGAGCTCAAGGCCGCTCAGGGGCAGGACGTTGCGGCGCAAAAGGCCCTCTTTGCTGAACTATTCCGCGGCACGGGCTGGCAATCTGAGCGGTTCATCGAGGCGATGATGCAATGCGATGACTTTTATTACCAGTCCATGACGCAGATTCGCACCAAGATCTGGTCCAAGGGTCGTGTTGTCCTGCTTGGTGATGCAGGCTATGCGCCGACCCCTATGACTGGCATGGGCACTAGTTTGGCTTTTGTAGGGGCGCATGTCCTCGCGGGAGAAATCTCGCGGCATCCGAATGATTTGTCTGCTGCGTTTGCGGCCTACGAGTCTACTTTGCGGCCGTGGGTTGATGAGATGCAGAAGATTCCCCGTGGGTTGCCGGGCTTGGCGTATCCCAGGTCGGCGTGGGGGGTAAGGGCTTTTGAGTGGTTGGTGGGCACGTCCATGAAGCTCAGACTGAACCGGTTGGTGAAGACAGGTGGTTTTAGTGAGGGAGGGTGGCAGCTGCCGCGGTATCCGCAGCTCGAGGCGTAGGCTTCATGGTAGATAGCTCTTGAGGACACTAGGCATTACAATGGTGAGTGAATGCAGAAAATCACCCAAGTCACTTCCGGAATAGGGGACTCACGAATCACGGCCCTGGCGAAAGATGAATGCGAAAGCATTGTGGGCAATCGTCGGCCTAAGGGGTTTGATGACGCTGGAGACTCGGAGAGGTTGATCGAGTGTTGGGGCATCGCGAGCGTTTAATTTGATCCTATATCAACAATGTATAATACGCGGCTGCAAACCACTCACCGTGCACAGCGGACTCGTCTGAGTCGTGGAAATGGCAACCTCTTCGCGGTTGTTAGGCCGTGCTTCTTCTACAAGTCACCATATCTTCTCATCGGGGGTCTTGACTATAGTCGGTTGAGAGGTAGCAACAATGATACTCATTGTTCTTACAACAGACGACCCTCTTGTAGCTGATATCTCTCAGAGAGGTTGGATCAAGATCAGCAGATATGTGGTCAAAGCCGATGGAACTGCTCACTGGACATCGGCAGACCTCGTCACCACCATTGGCATGAGCATGTTAGTGTTTCCATCAGATTTTGGCACGAGACGCGGCTGCCTCGCTAGAAGCAATGAACTAGAACCTCCAAGCAACGGACATCATGCACGAGCTCTGGTGTCTGAACCACAGACGTTACGAAAGGCTGGGCAACTTACAGATCCAAGGCGTGGAATATGAACCGAGCGACAGGGGCACTACAACTCGGTCTTTTGTTCTCAAGCATTCAAGCATGCGGTATTGCTTCGCATGGTCGTGTCTTTGTCGACTGCTTTTGAGATAAGGGCATCTGCCATCCAGTGACGAGTCTGAACCCAAGCCCAAGACACAGAGACCAAAAGCACTGAAAACGAATAAAACTATTTGCAGTGACACTCATCTCGTCCAACAAGGTTCATTTTTATAGAACGCAACATTAGAACAAGGAGGAAAGAATGCAGTAACAAGCATCGACCTTGCGCAGCCGTGTATTTCCTGAAGTACAAAGCAAGACTCAATTCAAGCACATTTCAAACTCAAAACAAACTCCAATCCAAACATACTCGGAACTTCCAGTTCTGGGACAATCCTCATACTTAGAAAGAAGCGCTGCGGGATAATGATATTTTCGCTTCAAGTGAAGTGAGGAAAAGAGAGCGGACTCACGTCGCCAATGGCCATACGCTCTTCGCCGTTCGCACTACTTCCAGCCTCCAATCCAAAGCAAACTTTCATGAGTAGCAAATCCCAATCTCAAAAAAAAAGCGCTGCGTGATAATTGTTTTTCGCTCAAATGATGTAAGAAAGTCCAATCGTCCGTCATGGACTTACAATGTGTATAAATAGTAAGACTCTCTGCTGTACGTGTTGAAAACAAAGTCTAAACCTGTCACAGGGTATATAAGGGTGTCTATCTCACAACAGAGTGGCCAGACGGCTGCGCCCATTCTCTAAGCAGAACCACAGGTTACAGCCGGCGTAGTCGCCACAGCGGTAAAGGAACCACTGAATAAAAACGCCCAATTTTGTTGGCTCGTAGGGCGATTAAAATAGATATTCACTCAAAGTAAATAGTCATGACTATCCGTGTTGCGCGCATCCAACAATTTGGTTTAAGTTTGTGATGTTAAATTGGAGCAGAGGCGATCGCAGCGTTGCGAATAGACGCTACATATTGCGCAGTCTCGCTTTCGTGGCATGCTGACTCCTGAGGAATTAGTAGACTACATACCATCTGCCACGCGACGTATTGAGCGACCTCAATGATGCCAATAACTTGTAATATATGTATTCATTCATCATCTATCGTAACTCATTTATAAAATTTAATTTCTAAACTTAAACCAAGTAAGTAGTCACCACGAAGGGAATACGAGCTGAAGACAGCGCACAATCAATTCTGTACAGCGTCTATTTCCCGTCAATTCCATGATCCAAGTGAGTGGACCCAGAAACAAGCAAGACAATCCCGAATCTAGAACATGTTGAATGTTCTACCAATCCAATCTCAGTTTCCAAAGATCTCCAAGCAAATTCTAGCTCAAATCTATTATCTAGAACAATCCCATTCCTAAAAAGTGCCATCACCTTCGAAAAACGCTGCGTGATAAGGTTATTTCTCCTATAATGTTAGTGCAAGTGTCAAAAAAATTAAGGGCAGGGTCACAGACTTGCAAGTCATTATTTCCATCAGTCGAATCGTCGATAGTCGACGATAGAGCCTCATGCCTAGGACCTCGAGATGCCGCTGCGCCTGTAATTCGTACGACTTTTAATCTCTCTCTTTAAGAAGATTCTTAGGTACGACGCGTCCGGCCTGTCGCAAGCCAGACTCAACAACAGCTCCCGTGGGTTCTGCCCAGAAAGATTCTGCGATGTGATATCCACACCCTTTCTGATCAATCCCGAAATGTCCTCGATGGCATTCGTGGCCGAGTAGTCTCTCATGCGTTGGAAGGCCCGCACCGTAAGGTGCGCCAGGTTTTCTTCGCCGTAATGTGTGATGAAGTTGCTCGCGAATTTGCGTTTGACAATCATCCTCCAGCTCCATTTCTTCTTCGAGGCGAAGGCTGACGTAACCAGTTCATGGTTGGATGGCGCGACAATGGACATGCGTACAAGTCGATTGTATAGAGAGGGCCCATGGACAGAGAATGCTATTTCGTAAGCACGATTGACCGTGGCAGGCGAGATCTGCTTGGCGTGTTGCGAAATGTTGTATCGATTTTCCGCCCACAGACGCGGGATCTGACACCAGCGGAGGAAGAACGCATCCACTTCCAAACCGGTGATTGTAGCACCCTTCTTACACAGGAAGTTGAAGAGCCATGCTGGCCGTGCATCTCGATTATGAATAACAGTGCACAATGGCGAAGGCTCCCACAACATCGATTCAGTGAGATCCAAGCCGCATGCGACCAAGTCGATCAGAAGATCCTTGAGTATCTTAGATGTTGAAGGCATTCCTTCCACAGATAAGATGACCCGGATCAACACGATGACAACTGGTGAAGAACAGAAGTTGAAACTGTTGAAATCCACACCATGAGACTGTAAGAAGTCAATCAGAAACTTCACGTCCGAAAGGGCAACGGACTTTCCCTCGTCGTAATGAGTGGCTGGTCCTGGAACCAGATTAGAGTTTCCGTCTGGATCGACGCTGCCTTCCAACTCCACAGCCAACCGAAGAGGCTTGATGTGCTTTTGGAGGACCCACCGATACATTTTGAGAGATTGGAGTATAGGTAGAACGCCATCGGTCAAAGACGTCTGGAGGGCCCCATTCCTTATCTCCATGTTTGCCCCAGATTTCACCGAAATTCTCACGCCTTTGTAGCAGTCTCTACCAAGGTCGACGCGAAATGGAGCGACGCTCTTCAAGATACAGCCTTCGTTGAAATTGGTGTGCTGGCCAAAACTGTCGAAGAAAGAACGCCACCGGCCGAACTTCCTGGAGTCCTTGGCCGTGGTGTTGACAACCGCGAGTTGCCGGATCATTATCGACATGCGTTTTTTAGGCCCAGATTGAAAGTCAATTATCATGTAATAACTTTGGACTCCTTGCTTGATAAGAAGCTGGCCCGTGCCACCGCCGCGGTCACTTTTGATGAGGGCCACGAAAGTGGGAAGACAATGGTCAAATTCAAAGTATCCCGCAAGGACGCTCTCAGAGTGTTCAAGTCGTGAACTGTTACTGAGCCCCTGTGAGTAAGTGGCTTTCAAGGCCCGGCACCCACCTAAGCAAGGGATGTTGAAACGCGCTCCCATGCTCACTAGCTTCTCCGTGAGGCGCAAGTTCCCCAAGATCAACGCGTAGTGTAGAGCAGTTGACCTTTCATACGAAATGTCACCGCCCTGCTGTTGTGGAACATCCATCTGGATTGCGTTGACCTGGCACTTAAACTTGGCAGAAGTCTTTAGCGTCTTGAGCGCTATTTCGGTGGTTTGCTCGTCAACTGCATGAGCAGCCACCCATTTGATAGCGAACGAGTTGCCTTCCTTGGCGTCCCTAGCGTAGAGTTCTGGTTCAACAACTTGATGCCAGGCTTTGCAACTCTGACCCAGGAGAGCTAGTGATTTCAGAGGAAGGTAATCTGCAATATTAATCTTTAACTCATTCGGTAACATGATAATAGATCTCGAGCTGTAGATCTGCATCTTCCAGGCTTCGAGATAAGCTTTGAGAGCAGCGGACTCCATGATCATATTTTCAAGGAATAGCCTTGGTTATATTAGCTTGGCTCGAGAGTCGAAGCTTTTCTAGGGTTTAATAGTCACAATATCACAGCACATGCAGCAGATATGTACAGCGTCTTACACCGTTCACGTGCGGTATTACGAAAATCGATCGTGCGCGGCGCCGTGGCAGTCAATTTACTTTGAAGCTCAAATTCTACTTGATCACTGATCAGTGATGCTCGCCGCTCGATCGTTTGTGTGTAGAGTTCTCAGTTGAGCCCTTAAAAGAAGAAGTAACAAACTAGAGCTTATCACGGTTTTGGAAATCAGTATCCTTTTTCTATTTGAACTTTGAAGAGAGCTTCGACAATCACAAATGACTTCAAATGAAAAGTATGAGATCAAAGAAGGAGTCTCAAGGCACCTGGCAAGGATCGAGGATGAAGACGATGAGAGGTAAAAATATGAGGGAAGAAAAGAAAAACCTTTCAAAGAGAGAGATGGGCTTTTATAGTTGGGAAGGGAGAGAAGCAAAGGCGGATATGTGGTCCGTGAGCCCATATGGCTGCATGGCATTAGGCAAGGAGATGATAGATCAACTCAGTTGAATACATCTTGAAGTTAGGAGCGAAGTGATTCATGGAAACTATCCTCTGTCCGTTTTCTGCGATGATGCTCGACGCTTCGCTTCTCGCTCGACGAGCTCCTATTCGATTGTACAATGTATGCTCTGTGGCGTATGGATGGCCATTGATAGCTCCCATACGGCCGCTTGGACGCTGGCCGAGTAAGTGCTCAGTGCTGGACTTGTTCGATTTCAAAGCGAACAAGAGCATAACTGCAAAGTAATTTGGTAGCAGATAGAACAAGAGAGTGAACAACTCGTTGAACGGTCTGAAGTTCTGAACACGATGGTGGGCTACCTCGATTTTCCCTGGCTTGTTCATTTCCGTTGAACAGCCTTGCTGTTCACCACAGTGTGGTTACACAGATGGGGAGCAGTCTGTAGTGTGGCGTTTTGTAATTCCGTCAGTCGTCTCTCATGGCTGGGCCAGCGGCGATCCGCGCCCAGCCATGTCGTATGATCAAAGTCGATTCTCGAAAACGTTGTTTCCATGGCGCAAGTTTACCACAGTCTGCTTGCTAATAATCATCTTTTAGAAAAATGCAGTGAATGGAAATGCAATACTAAAAGCCATTTGGCGCTTGGTCACTTCGGGCTGTCTCAGTGGTCAGCCAGGCAAGCGCCGGGCCGCACCGCCCCCTTACCACATCGTTACAGTGCGTGTACGTCATGGCCGGGCTCTTATTTATCACGTTCAACGCTCTAAGATTGCTGTTCGATTCTTCCTTGCAGTAAAGAAGTACATACAATCTCTTGTCGCTTCTTGGGTGACTTCAAGAAAATCGAGACCTGGAAACGACATTGTGAACTCCTATAGACGGATCTCGCCTTTACTTCCCATCCACATCTCCTCCAACCTGCTATATTTCCTACTTCCATCGTTACCCCACTCTTGTTAATCTTCAGTTTTGAAGTATGGATTTTTGGCACTTTTTGTTCAGCTTTTACAAGACAGGCAACGACCTTGTAAACTCCTGTAGACTTACATCGCCTTTCCTCTCCGTCGACGTTTCCTCTGGACCTCTGTCCCTTTTCGCTTTCTTCCACATCTTCATTCTCCATTTCAAGTCCTTTTTGGAAATGCGGACTTTTTCCCTTTTGTCGTTGTTATATTTAGATCCGAGTAGACAAGACACGACCTTGTGAAGTTGTGAACTCCTTTAGGCATGCGACAATCTATCCTACGAAACACCCTCCACTGATCGAAAAGGAACAAAAAGTACTCTTCATCAGCGCGGTGTCCTGATCTATGCTGGATCCGTTGGGATTGTTCAATATGTCGCGGCAGAATCGACAGATGCACCAGCTGGCACTGCGGAGCAGTCACCACTGACCAGTGTACCCCGCCCTCACGGCGGCGCCCAACAAACTAGATCTCGTTTCGTTTCGTTCATTCCCTACATTCGTAAATAGACAAAATAAAATACAGACTCCTTTGCTTTCGTTTCCATGCATGCCCAAGATTCTGTCAATCTCCTGTCACCGAAATGAACTCTTCTTCGTCAACTACCTTAGTCTACGTCTCTTCGTCAATTCATAGCATTAGCTGCCAATCCAGCCTCCAGAGTTCAGCGTTATTTCCCGGGTTCCTTCTCGTCTCCGTCATCTCCGCGTCACCTCATTATGCTAATCCATCTTCCTCTCTTTCGGTCCATCAAAACAGCGGCATGTACGCCTGATTCGAATAATCGACATTCGCCGCGAAACTTTCGAGGCGCTCTCCGCAAGTGCCAAACATCTTATCCCATACACGAGTCTGCTTGCCGTAGTTGCGGCTCTTGCGCCAGCCCCTACGGTGATGCATGTCGTGGTCCTCGACACAAAGCTCCATGTCCAGACTCTCGAGAAGCCAACTGAGCGTCGAAGGCGCGATCAGGTGGACGCGGACGCCGCTATGACCCCAGACCTCGGTATAGACGACGTATTGCTGGCACATCCACCACTCGTAGAAGCCGAGGGGCATGCCAGCGGCCCAAAAGGTAGCCCAGGTGAGGAAGGGCACGACAACCATATCAAAGAATTCCTGCTCCTCGTCGGCGTAGGCGGAGAGCAGCGGGTTGGGGTGCTTCGTCAGGTGATGAGTGCGGTGGAAACGCCACAAGAAAGGCACGTCGTGCATGGCTCGGTGATAGAGGTAGAACCAGAAGTCCAGGACAATGGAGTACAACCCCGTCTGAAGAGGCAGCCATGCCCACCACTTCCAGTCGGAAACGGCTTCTAGGGGAGTCTTGTCCGGACGGTAGGCGAGGAACATCATCATCAGCAGCCGGGCACCGACCGTCTTGTACAAGGACCAGAACACCTTGGCCGCGCCGTGGTCCGGCACCCCATCCCGATCGTGGACGGTGCCGTCGAGGAAGCCATGCTTGTGGCCTAGGCGGCGCAGGACGCGCACCTCTCGGACGACGGTCAGGGTGAATAGCACCATATAAAAGGGGAAGGCGAAAGGTGTGCTGATGGTCCATCCCGTGATCCAGGCGAAGAGCTGGTGCAAGACGAGAGGGATGAAGCCATAGAAGAGGATCCATTGGTGCTGAGACAGCTGGCCCAGGTGCGGCACCTTGTCGGTCTTGGGGTGCTTGGGTACGGGTTCATCGAGCGAAACATGGTGGACGCCGAGACGATCGAGCAGCTTCTGGTACGTGTTCCACTCGCTGCGGTCTTTGGTGCGCCAGGTCGACTTCATCGAGTCCTTGGGAGAGACGCGGACGGAGCCCTTGGCGTCATCGGGCTGCATGGTGATAATGTGCGTCAAACTTGTTTGGGTATGTGAGTTTCTAATCTTGCAATATTTCGTGGGCACACTTGCGATGTTTATCGAAAAGTTCTGCGATTCTTTTTCCAATGTCCACTAATTGTGATGATAAAAATTCAAAACGGAAAAGGGGAGAGCAGCACCAGAACTATTTCAAGCGTCTCGCATGAACTCCACGCTCTACGCTCACGCCTCCTTGGCGCCGATGCTGCGTGTACAGCACATGTGCTTGCTTTACCATGTATGTTTTTTACGATTGGCATGATGGTCGACACACGACGACGGTTGTCGCGATTCCACCCCGCATAATTAACCTCTTCCCAGCCTGGCGGCGCCATTGTCGCCTCCACACCCCAGACTTCGAGGGGCCTGGCCTATAACCCGACGGATCGGCCGCCGAACGGACGAGACGGTTTCCCCGATCGGCCGCGAGCCAACAAGTGGAGATGATGCTGAAGCTGGGGCAAGGAGAAGACGCCGACTGGCCCTTTGTGTTTTAAGGGCGCCGTCGATGACCCAAGTGGAGGCGGCTAGCCACGATGGAAGCGAGTGCGAGCCCTGGAAAAGACCCTGCAAAGACCCTACCAAATGCGTCTGCGCGGCCTGAAACGGTCGAAGATTGCGAGAAGCACACGGGCCACCAAGCCGATCAATACATAGGTAGCATACTCATTGAGTCTCATAGTCGCCTGACTTGGAGGCATCGACACACCGGCGTGATTTTTTGCGTTCGGGGCGCGTCCCTGCGCGACTGTCAGTGAGTGGCTTACAGGCTTCGTCGTCGGCTTCACTCGATGTGGACGAACGTGGACAACATATAAGCAAGCCCTTCTTCAATACTGGTGCTGCGTCGGGCCCTGGGCTGCTTTTAGGTTGTGCTCTACTCTCCCCAACTTCTTCTCTTCATCTCTGGACATCTCTATCTCGCCGTGTGGACATATTTCTCTTTTTTTTTTCCATCGCGCCTTTCGCCATGTCGCTGCTTCATCTCATCGAGTCGGCGCCGTTCCGTGGTCTGCAGAAGGTGAGCGCCTGCGTGCTGTCGCCGTGGGTCTCGGGCGCCCTGCTTGCAGCACTGGTATGCGCCCCGGATGAGGTCCGGTTTGCGGTGCTACATCATCTGCCGTTCGCCACGCGCGCTCTGCAGGTTCTTGTGGGCGTGGGCATCCTCAGCGCGCTTAGTCGCGGCGCCGGCTCAATGGCCGCGAATTCCTGGCGGGCAACCGCCGCTCCCAGCTGGGACTGGCCCAAAGAGGTAGCCGTCGTCACGGGCGGCTGCAGCGGCATCGGCGCGTGTATCGTCCACCGTCTGGTTGAGCGCGGCGTACGTGTAGCGGTACTGGACGTGCAGCCCAAGCCGCCGGCCTCCGGGACCGACGATGGCTTCAAGGACCCCGACTCTCTCGTCCGCTACTACCAGTGCGACATCACGTCGCCCGCGTCCGTCGCCCAGGCGGCCGATGCTATCCGCCGCGATGTCGGTCACCCGACCATTCTCGTCAACAATGCCGGCATCACGCGGCCCTTGCCCATTCTCGAGATGCCCGTCGACGTGCTGCAAAAGGTCTTTGCCGTCAACACCCTCTCCCACTGGACGCTGGTCCAGCAGTTCCTCCCGCACATGATTTCCCTCAACAAGGGCCACATCATGACCGTCGCCAGCATGGCTTCCTTCATTGCCCTCCCCAAGGGCGCCGACTACTCTGCTTCCAAGGCCTCCGCGTTGTCCTTCCACGAGTCGCTCGCCCTCGAGCTTAAGCACGTCTACAAGGCGGACTGCGTGCTTACCTCGATTGCCCACCCCAACTTTGTCCGCACGCCTCTGGTCAAGGAATTTGGCCACCAGCTGGAGCAGGGCGGCATTCGCATGCTGACCCCCGAAGGCGTCGCTGGAGCTATTACCGACCAGATCTTTAGCAGGAGAGGGGCTCAGCTTCTGATCCCGGAGCAGCAGGCTGTTGTTTCGGGGATACGGGGCTGGCCTACCTGGATGCAGGTGGTTTTGCGAGATCAGATGGGTGTCAATGCTGCCAATATCTCTGTGAGCTAGATGGCGAGTACTTGTGTTGTAGTATGACCATATGTTTTATGTTATTTATGCGTTACGTGCTCATGTATACTATGGACGTTGGGAAGGTCTTGTTTCCGCTGTGCAGCTAGGGTTGGGAATTTTTGCTTTCATTATGTTTCAACGGTGACGTTTGTCTTTCTTTGTATTTTAGCCCACGAGGCCTGCAGGCAGGGGCTCGTGATGAGACGCGACATTTTGGATACCATATCATGTTGACGCTCATGTTCAAATTGTCTTGCTTTACCTGTGCTTGCCGTTCCATGAATCACGACATCTGTGAACGCTCGGGCCAAAGGTCATGCTCTACTTGCCCGATGAAGGAAATCTCTCGCCTTGGATTGGACAGTTGCTTATGGCCCATGATCATACGTTTTGACACAATTCTGCAGCGGAGTATGTAGTCTGTGCGCGCTTCATCTGGGGGTGAGACAGTTGCATGACGTACGCTTGGTCCATGCATTGAAGAACTCGGCGAGCATGAGAAAGAACATCGTAGAATCATGTGTAAAATCTGGCATTGTAGAAGAAGCATGCAGTAGCTGTTGTACTGTAGACTATATACACCCTTTATTGCACGGCCTTGCCCATAGTATCGTCAAGTCTTTGGGTTCATGATCTTGTGCAGCTCATCACCCCACACACCAATCTGCAATCGCGCTTTCAACCCACCACAGGCAATTAATACACCAAGAGAAGACGAGTCGACTCAAGATGCGACAACTGTGCTGATCCTGTAAAATGACAATGACGTAGAAGCTAAATTAGCCGTTCTGTCCGGCACGTCAATCCACAGTTCGTTCCTCGCCATTACCGAGGTCGCACGTGGGCGGTACGCTACTATCGTGATCTCCCCAATGTCTCATCGACCCCATCATTTTAGTCGCTTTCGGAATCCGCGACGACGCTCCTCATCTTGTATGTTGCGTTGATTCCGGACAGGTTCAGCCCCTCCCTTTGTTACAGTGATCTTGCCATCTTGCATATTATGCTCGCGCGTCATATACTCACCAGTTCATCTCGCCTTGCAACCATTGTTCATCCCATCTTTCATCAGTGTCACCCACCTTGCATGAACTGCAACCCACCTACCGCAACTAACTAGGAGCTACTCACACACCACAGCCCAACATGTCCATCTTCGGCCTCTCCCTCTCCCATAATCTCTCCTTCTACACTGTACGTCTCGTCCACCTCTCGCCGTCGCAGCTCAGCAATTCGCCAGGTGCTTAACATTATGGCAGGTCCCCGCCGCTTTCGGCCTTTGCCTGCTCCCGCACCTATACGCTGTGGGCTCCGCAGGTTTCACGGTGTATGATAATTCGTATCCTCGCGCGTATAGGGATACTCTTGTCAAGGATACGTCTATTTCGAAGGTGGTGAGTACATGGTGCTGTTCATTTCTCGTCTTTGCTTTTAGACTAGAGTGGCTGTCTTCATGCATTTGTCACTTGCTTCACCTACGCTCCCCCCCATCATCATCATCATCTCGCCTTTGAACGGGAAACTCTGGATTCAAGGACAACGTCTAGGAGAACATGCAAGCGCGAAAAATAAAAGGAAGAGATGCAAATGAGGCGCAAAACAGCGGGCGAAGAAGACAAAGTCTCAAAGAAGAGGGGGAACAACTTCAAGCAAGACAGGAAAAGACAAGGTGTCAAGCTCCAAAACCGTCACTCTTCATCACTAATTAATACGAAAAACCGCCTAGCAAAAACAAAAAATCCTCCGCGCCGAAGCCGCTTCCCTTAACGGCATCGAAACAATCGGCCTCTTCGCCGCCTCCGTCATCGCCGGAAACTACGCGCAATTGGACACAGCGACGCTGAACCACCTCTCCCTGGGGTACCTCTTCTGGCGGGGCGCCTACACACTTTCGTACATATTTATCCAGAATCGACGGTTATCTTGGCTTAGGACGGCTATTTGGCAGGTTACGGGAATTTATCTGGCCATGTTTTGGATCAAGGCGGGAGGAAAGCTTGCTTGAGTGGGCAGGGAAGAAGGTCCCTTTTGCATGGACAGGTATCAAGAAGTCGGAGTTGAGGTTGGAGTCTCATGGAGACTAAGAACGAGCAATTCGGATGGTGATGCCGTCCTTGGCTCTGTCGTTCTTGTGCACAGATCTTTGAGACCTGTGCTACAGGGGTGTCAGCTGTAGTCACATCCTGAAACCCGAGACAAACTTGTACGCGAACTTTGGCGAAAGCGATTTCTCGACGAAACGGGTCACTTTCTTAGGGTTCGACGACGTTCGTCATCATACCCGTGGCCCATGGGAATCGAAATGGAACCAGAAAAGATGGAAGCAGGGACAGAATGGTCGTTGAACTTTCCACGCAGTGAATTCAACGTTCAAAGCTTCTTAGAGTGACCTCATCCGCACTGCTGCCGCCATCCACGGCTTCAAGTCGAGCAGCTACCTGCGGCCGGCCCTTTGCGCCCACGGGCCACATCTTTTCCTGATTCCATGTACAGGGCTCGTGTCACGTGAGGCATTCCGGATCATGCACCACGCACACTTAGAAAGAGCCTCCGTCCGGCAAGCAGTCTGTAGATCACGAGAAGATCATGATTGAAGTCCTCGCGTAGCAATACACTATAGTTGCACTCCCGCGTAATCTCTTGATTTCGAGAGATTACATCCATCCCTTCCAATATAACTATTCATTTGACGGTAAGCTCTTCGTGGCTCAATTGGCCCTTGTCATTGTCATCAAATCAATTGTAATATTGTATGCCCCATCGCAATCCAGTCTGTTCGCTTCCTGCCCATTATGATCTATAGATCGGGATACTGATATTGATTGGACCTCCAACAAAACTGGGAAAATCTTCTTCGTATTGTTTTGCGCTACAATCCGGGTTTTTGTTTTTCAGTTGGTGCCAGGTGGAGGAGTTGCTGTGCAGATGAAGGGACAAAAGCCAGCAGATCGCTCCTTCCTTCTTCATCAACACCACCACTACCACCGAGCATTCCTGTCCTTGGCGAGGCAGCACCAAAGGACAAGATCAGCCCTCGCTTGGCCACACATTCGAAATTGAAAAATTTAGTTCTTTTGCCTGCAAGCTTCAATTGCACGATTTCATGTCACAACCAAGCGCGACGTTGTGCCCACGATGGCCGGCTTACGAAGTGGTCACAACCACCGTAATGAAGACTCGGGTCCAAAAATTCCCAAAAGGCCCAAGAAAAACATAAAGCGTACTAGTAAGCAACGCTTCCAAGGCATGCTTTGATAACTCTGCTGCCAAATCGCCCAACACCAGCCACCCCAGCTTCAGACAATATCCAGGAGCAGTTAACCGATTACGCAGCTCTGGAACTCGTTACTCCAGTAGGCGTAGTACTGTCCAGCCTATCGCCACATCGCCTTCCGTAAGTCTTCTGCCACTGTGCACATCATCCCCTACGAGCATGGATACCTTGATTCAGGTACTGATGAAATGAAAATTCACAGTCCGCTCAAAAATCCATACCCTCTGTGACAAGGGCCAGTTCTTGGGACTAGGAACTGATGAATGTCATATCAGAACGCAATAATTGACCGTCGCTCTACAAGGATCTCTAGAGGCGGGTGTTTACCGGGTACCCTCTGAGCACATCTCCGGGCTCGATTCCCTCGCGCTCCGGATTCCTGTTCTACGACTATTGATCATTGACTACTGCACCAAGAGCGCGAAGTGGTATCGAATATGCCGGTAAACCAGTACGGTCACCGTGGGTGCACGACGTCTCTCGGTCCAGGAGTGGACCGGTATGCCTACAGTGGCAGTGCTAGGGCCTAGACGTGTGACACCCTCAGTCGGCAATGCCACTCAAACCCTCCAGGAGACAGTGTCCGATTCTTCAAGTGACGATGACGAAGATTTGGAACAAGTCGTACCGGAATGGGTTGCAGATATTCGCCGAGATACTTACATTCAGAAGAAACGGCTGTGGCCGCGAACAGAATATAGAGCGCATTCGCTGGCTCGAATGTAAGACTCTCGCCGAGTATCTGCAACCCATTCCAGTACGTCTCGTTTCAAATCTTCCTCCTCGTCACTTGAAGAATCGAACGCTGTACCCTGGGGGCTCTGGGTGGCATTGCCGATTGAGGGTATGAAGTTTTGAGCGGACTGTGAAGAAAGCCATGCGCGCCGCTGTGAAGTCCGTCTGCGGTGAGTGGGACAAGAATCACGAGACAATGGTGAAGTTTCAGAAAGACAAGACTCAAACTCTCAAAAACTCATGTAAACATAGAGCGGTTGACAACTTGACAGAATAGTGTGAGCCGCCATCTAAGATCTTTGAGTTCTCTTCCAAGTTCCGCTTGACCAACAAGATATAGAAAATGATATGCGATGTTCTCGACGAGACGGATGACAAGAACGAGCCGACACTATGGCGACGCAATTCACCAGTGTGACCGTCGTAAAGGTTGTGGACTCAGCTCTCATTTTGGAGATGTGGTCACTTGACCAGTTCTGCACCATCTTCAAGCACGCGAGCTAAGTGGATCACTGGACTTCAAATCCTCAAATGGTTCTGTACTCAATGGTGCAAGCGTAAGTTAGATGTTGATATCAACTATTTTGCAAGTGAATGTACAATTCTCTAGTGAGATCTTGAAGAGAAGACGCTCCTTGCCGTAAAAGATGAAGCGTACTAGGAAGCACGATCGGCCTTCGCTTGACCACAGTTCCAAAATTAGTTTTTTTGCTTGCAAGGTCTTTGTTTCGTCCTGCAAGCTTCGGTTGGACAATTTCAGATCATAACCAACCACGATTTTGCGCTTGCGTCACGATGGCCGGCTTACGAAGTAGTCACAACCACCGGAAAGAAGAGTTAAGACTCGGCTCCAAAATTGCCAAAAGACCCAGCCAGAGTCTGCAGCGGTGTGTGAACTCGTGAAGGGGGCGTGGCGGTGTCCGCGAACTGAGCCTTGAGGTGCGGATTCCCTGTAGAAAATGGCGAGGCCTAGTGTTGCTACGACGGGTAAAACAAATTAACAAGATATTTGGTGAGACAGGACACTAGTGTAAAGTCGCATGTTTGCAATATAGTGTCTAATTGGTTCGAATATTCGCGACAAAGGACGCATCAATGAACTGGTCAAGTCTTTTTCTCAGGAAGATTAAGTTCAACAGAGGGATGTGGGAATTCATCGCACCAAAATGTGGGCACATTCGAGGGACGTGCCGAAGGTATGGGAAGAAAAGTCTTGGAAAATTGGACACATGCATTCCCCTCTATCCTCGCGGGCGAAGGATTGCGATATTACATCACAACGCTACGAAAGAAGAGACTTGATTGAGTATGAGCCACTGGTCGCAGTGATGAAAGATGTGGTTCCAAAAAGAAGAAACAGTCCAACTGTACAATGCGATGTAGAGCCAATCAACACTCGCAAAAGTAATAGACGACAACGCGACTAAATCCAGAGCAGAGTACTTCGAAATAGTCGTGGCAACACTCCAACATATTCATGCAAGACTGTTCGACGGATCGACTATCGACATGACACTCTGCGGTCCTGCACCTGCCTCGACAATATAAAGGTACTTGATCTGCGTGACGTTGAAGGCTCACTTGGCCAAGTCGATATTCAGGCCCGCGGCCAACATGCGGCTGAGTTTTGCTTTGCTTAAGTGGCTGTCTTCATTGCCGTCCTTGTTGTGTGTTGTGATTGACTGGCCTAGAGTGTATGCTGCAGTCTAGCGTCAACAATGGAAGTGTCGTCGTACGATAACGCTTGTCAAAGTCCGTATGTAGAGCCATTTCGAGAAATCCAATCTTGTCTCGGTCGTCAATCCCCAGCCTGTCGGCCTTCGCAAGCTGCGCCTCGAAGCGCACTAGAAACTCCGTGGACGGTTCGGCCGCTCGCTGTCTGAGTTGATGCAACTCCAGCCTGGCCACAGCAATTTGTCTCATTGTTGGCACAGAGTGTTTCGAGATATGGGAGAAATGCGTTGGCGTTCCAATCATGAGCCTCCCCGGACTTGAAGTAATTGGCGAGCCTTTTTTGGACGTAGTCCGCAAGGCTGTCGTTCATGCAGATTCATTGCTGGAGTGGAGTGAGGCTGGCACAGTCTGAGGTCAGCCTGTCCTCGATGGTCGTCCGTCAGCTACGGAACTGCGAATTCGTGCCGTCGAAAAGTGAACGCATCGGCGGAGGACGAGACTGAGTGGCAACGGGGTTGACAACTGCCGTTGCCTGAGTCTGGAGCATGGCGTTCTGTGCTCCGTGCAGCTGCTGGATGACTTGCTTCAGCTCCAGAAGCTGAGCACCTTGCTGATCACGCGCCGCTTCGGTCTGGGCGAGACGCTCCTCCCACTGCTGCAGGCGGCCCTGCAACAGCTCCACCCTGACTGGATGAATACTTCGATTTGGGTCCTCGAGTAGCCCTCGAGGGAGGATAGGGCTGACGAAATGATGGATAGGAAGGAGGGACGAGAAAATAGAAGAAAAGTGGAAGATGAACAAGTGTGATGGACTGGCCTAAAGTGTGTGCTGTAGTCTACTAGCGTCAACAATGGAAGTGTCGTCGTACGACAACGCTTGTCAAAGTCCGTATGGAAAGCAATTTGAAGAAGCTTAATTTACGGCGACATTCCCATCGTTGACGCCAGACTACAGCACACACTCTAGGCCAGTCCATCACACTTGTTTATCTTCACGTCGTCCATGTACCTTGTAAGCGGAGCAGAATACATCGAAAGCGTCCCCCAGCACTGTATATTGATTCAGTGTTGAAAGTGTGCCAGAGCGCCCGTGAGGCCGAATGGGCAGACAAGCTACTCAAAAGTGCCCTGGCATTCCTCGCCCTCGGCAATTCGCATGCCGTGAAACGCGGCGCAAACGTCGAGCTTCATTTAGCGGCGGGCTCACAGAGGGTAGCGATCCTGAGAGGTGATGGCGTTGAGGCCGCGATAGGTAGGGCCGTTACCGATGCGGAGTTGGCATTTCCTATCACGGTCTGTACAGGCCGCCTGTATAGGAGTGACAATGCACTACATATATGGCCATGATGAAGTTGCAGGCATACAACTTGGTCACTTGACCTTTTTGCGCCCCTCACATTTCCCTGCATTGTAGACGGCATGATTGGTCTCAGCCCAGCCCTTGCCGAGGATGAGGCCGTGGTGAAGGTCTTTGATCACGTAGCCGAAGACACGGTTTCGACGACCATATGTCCAGATGCAAGTACGTCATAGACTCGATGGGGTGTGTGTGGTTTTCGTCTTCTGCGAGTTCGAGCTCGCGAAGCGGGAGATTGTCGCGGTTTCCAGTATCAAAAAAGTCAAAAGCGTAAATTGATTGTTGATAAGACAGTCTACTGTAAATGGTTTATTGTCCAAGTATCCTTTGCGGTCGCAATCTTCCGTGATATGGCTAATCAAGATCAAGCCACGGAGGAGATTGCTACCGCAAGAAAGACCTTGAACAGTGTACCTTTTGTAGTCGATTGTCTCATAGATAATCAGTTCATGCTATCTGCCTGATGAGATGCATGGCGGGCCTGTCACTTATGGTTGTCGATGGTTGTCGATGGTTGCCGAGGTGGTTGAGGTGGTGTCACATGTGCGGTTGAGGGCCGAAGCAGCGAACAAACGCGAGACCGGTGAAAGGTAGTGAGCGTGGCGGTGGCGAGATGTACACGACCATAGCCGAGTAATAAACTTGAAAGAAGCTTGACTCAGATACATCACGAAATGGCAGTGAACAGAGGTTCAAACAGGCACTCCATACGGAGTATTATCTGTCTGTATCGAGTTGTGAAGAGGAGAGAAGAGACGTGATGAATGTGTGTGGCAGGCTACGGGACTCAGGAGGGGCGACATATATTGTGTCACGTGTGAAAGATCCCCAAAATAGTGTGGATCCATGACAGGTCAGCCGGCTCTTACCGGGCCCCTCATCAAGAGGGGAAATTCCGCGATTCATCGCGCCCCCCCTTGAGGCGGCTAACTTGTGGAGTATTGTTATTTCTACCACCCCATATTTCTATTCATACCACCTACCCCACATTTGCCCCATAAGTTTTTGGGCGGACTCAATTTGTTTCTCCCGCCCCGCACACCCAGCCACCGGCCATCCCCCCTTCTCTTCCAACCTAAG